>JAEIIF010016162.1:0-17768 GCA_018874455.1 Drosophila trapezifrons | reverse complement strand
ATTGAAAGTGCGTATAGTCGTCTGGCTCGCACTTACGTAAAATCCTATGGTTGCTGTCAAAATCAAAAAGTCTAAAAAACCAAAGAGTACAAATCTGTTAATTAAGCTTTAGAACTTAAATCCTTAATTATATGTGTGTGTTCCATACATCCTTGAAGATCAACGTTGGTGGTAGGTAGATGTGTGTATGCGCTAGAGGTGTGAGTGCTTAAATATCTATCGATAACTTAGCTATCAAGATGAAACGATATGCCAATTCAAAGATTTTTTATTTATGAGATTTTAAAATATGTAAATATGGGACTTTGGTGTTCAACAAACACAGCACTTGGAGTGCATTAATACCTACTGGCTACTCTGCTGTTTGCCAACTTTGTTTGCATCATTTGGCTAAATCAATTAGCTAGAATACGCGCAGTCTAGGCTAATTACGGCCACCAACAGATAGCCAGAGAGACAGACAGCATCATCATCAACGCCAAAGCGAATTGGCGGTTACTTTTGTAACGTCATGCAAATTATTGCACATTTCGGGCAGAGGTAACGCGAATGATAAGTGCATTTGCAGCCGAGGTAGAAATGTTAAAAAAAAAACCAAATAAAAGCTTTAAAAGCTTCAACTCACTCTGCTGAAATCCCTTACAAAAAAATTACTACAAACTAACGATCGTTAGCAATGCTGCAACATTATTCATTATTCTCGGGAGCCCTTCTGTTTTGTAACTTTAATTTTGAAACTATCTTGTAATTTTTGATTAGAAGCAATGCCATATTACCTCATATGCGTATATTTGCATATTAATCATGACTGTTGAGACCTTATTTGCATGATTTGTTTATTTATTTACCAGCAAGGTAACGGGCAATAAACGGAGTCTAGTCCAAAAACAGTGGTGCCCACAGCCCTATCTCGCGTGGTTGCAAATTTCTTTGCCCAGCCTCTGTTGGCACACAATGGTCGCGTTCACCAGAACAACATGATTACTGATCAGTGATTTTTTATTATTTACTTATTTGTTATGGTATTTATTTTTACGCAGCTCCGTTTACGTAATCTTTAAACATATATGGGCATTTCCCACGGAAGGACCACCAGGCCCGAAAACTAAAATGTTTATTTTTATCGTATTTTTGTGCGTATATATATGAAAAAACACCAAATCCTAATCAAAATGTTCATAATACAATGGTTACATATCATATCTTAGTGTTTTCATGTGAAAATCGTCCAAAAAACTGAAATAACTAAAATTTTGGTATTTTTTGGTATTTTAAAGGCATTTTTATGTTTAATTTTTCGCTTGCAAGACACACGAAATATTTGCACCTTTTCTACCAAATCTTTTCTTTGATATTTATTAAGAACAGAATAAGTTGATTTTCAAGAAAATATAAAGTTATTCGTAGGAAAAATTAAGTGAAAAACATGACGGAAAAAGTGTATTTTCGAAAAGTGTGTTAGCGAGATTGCCTTTAATTATTTAAAAATACTTTTAGTTTGTTAAATTTAGAAAGTGAGGTCTTAAATTGAAGCTACATTATCGCTTTATACAGCAAAAACAAAGAAAAATGCTTTTTAAGGGTAGTTTTATAGCCAGAAGTTCGCGATACTGGGAAATGCCCATATGTTAAATATATTTAAAAATATAGTTTTCCGAGAATATTATTATTATTGTAAAATAAAACGATACACTTTTCTTTTACTTTCATTCCCATTCCTTTGCTCTTGCTCTATTATTATTAAATAATCTTTTCTTGCTTCATAATTTTGTTTTATTCGTCGATACAAAAATTGCTTTAAATACTCAACATTTGGCGCGCGATCTTAGCTTACTTAAAGCTTACTTAAACAGGAGGAGTAGGCGGAGGGGGGTCTAACAGTATGAACAACAATCAGTTTAGTTAAATCCACTGGGCCAGTGGAGCCTGTAGCTAATCCTACGTATGTACACGGGGCGACGGAGCATCACCTGCTGCTCCGCCTGTTCTTGGGACTGTTGGTCGCCGGAGCAGCATTGCCGTTCGCTGATCCGCGCAGCTGCTTCAGTTCGGAGCGCGTGGCCGCCTTGATGGTCTGCACCTGCTGACGCACCGAGGCGCTCTTGTAGGTGATCGGTGGTTCTGGCGGCGTGCTGGGATTGGAACTGTGACTGGGCGTGGGTGTGGGTGTGGGTGTGGAAGTGCTGCCACCGGCCTCCTTCTGCTCGAAAAGGTCACTGACCTCCACCATGCGCGGCTTAAAGAACATGTTGGGCCGAATGATCGCCTTCTCCGGATGCTTGAACAGATTGAGCAGGCCCCACGACATCTCCAGCCGTTCGTTGCCCTCGCCAGCCTCCGGCGTAAGCGAGGCATTCTCCACCTCCGACTCGAGCACCCAGGCCGCATTCCTCACCTCGATGCGCAGCCGTTCGCACTCCTCGAGACTGACATTCTTGCTGACATTAAGCAGCTGCTCCAGCGGATTCACAATGTACATGGCCGAGTGATCCGGCTTGGACAGCGCCCGGCCCTCGTTCAGCGATATGGCCCTATTGTGGAAATCGAACTGTGAGTAAAACTCAAAAAACTGCAGCAGCAGCTCGCTCAACGAGCTCTGATTGCGACTCCGGAACGCCAGCCGGTCCATGTTGCGCGCAAAGGTACAATTGATACCATCCTCGGTGATCCGCATATCCGACGGCTCGGCCGTCTTTGTCAGTGCCGATATCGTGGGCAGGATGGGCTGGCGCAGCTGCTGCAGAAAGAACATGACCAGGCAGGTGAGCGAGAAGTTGCTGATCCAGCGGCCAGGCGAGGGGTTCGTCAGACCGCAGGCCTGGGCCCAGCGACGGATGCTAAAGGTGAGCGGTCGGACGCGCATATCCAGTTCGCCGAACATGTACAGCAGCTCGGACATGTAGAAGCCGGTGCTGGAAGGAGGAGAAATGGAATGGAAGCATCATTAATGGTAACATAGAAAGCCTCCTCATTCAAGGGGGAAACCTGACCCACCTAAGGCCGGATATGAGTGCAGCGAGTAAAGCTTATCGGGAGAGTGAATCATGGCCATTGGCATGCCCGCGGGAGAGCTGAACTGATTCACCTGCTCCGGAGAGCGTCGCTCTAAAGTATTTACACGGCATTTGGCAATCGCCACCTGTCGCTATCTAATCTTATCGAGCTGGGCCAAAGCTTTCTTATCTAACGCTCCCAACCCGGTCTGGTCTGGCCTGGCCTGGCCTGGATGTTGTCACCGTTGCGTATCTCAAAACGATTCCAACGAACGAAGCCAACGGATCTTCCCAACTTCTCTGTAACCTTTTTTTTTTTTCGACTAAAAACAAGGTGAATTTACTCAAGGAATTTCGAGTTTAAAGTGAAAAGAATTCTTTACGATTCTTTTATATATTTTTTTCAAGTGAAATCTTTAATTCAAAAGTGTTGTAAATAATATTTAAGAGATATTAATAATTGAAGCCACACCCCAGATATCAACCAGTGAAGTGTAGTTCCCATAATTAAGAAGTCTTTTAACTTCTTGATAGGCTTAAGGCGACACAGTTTTCTATTGAAAAAGATCCCTTAATATCCTCCAAGGAACCCTCGAAAGAACCTGTTTTTTAACTGTTTTGTGGACTTGTGGGTCCGTTTCGGGTGTTGCAATTGCCAAGAGGTATTAATCACCTCTAGTGCGTGGCTCTGATAACGTTTATTTGCTAAACACACACTGCCGATAAGGCCAGCAGAGAGAGACAGAGAGAGAGCGGAGAAGGAGAGGCAGCAACCATATTAAAGCCAACATTGTGATTAATAAAGGCGGCCAGGCCAGGGTGAGCTTTTGGCATGTGTGACTCAAGGCAGGAGTGGGTTTACTTGGATGAGTAGTAGGCAGAAAGAGTTCTCCCTATTACATTAGTTACTTCTCCTTCTTCTGGTTTCTTAAGGTCACTTCCTTTCACTAAAATATATTCTTGTATCCTTATTCTTACAGCTGAATCATGGGCATCGGCTATGGAACCGCCGACGAGCAGCTGGAAAAGCAGATTGGCTGCGTCAAGTACACGCTCTTTTGCTTCAACATCGTCGCCTGGATGATTGCCACGGCCCTGTTTGCCCTCTCCGTGTGGCTGCGGGCTGAGCCCGGTTTCAATGACTGGCTACGCATCCTGGAGGCGCAATCCTTTTACATTGGCGTCTATGTGATCATTGGCATCAGCATTATCATGATGGCCGTCAGCTTTCTGGGCTGCCTGAGTGCCTTGATGGAGAACACGCTGGCGCTGTTCGTTTTTGTGGGCACCCAAATCTTTGGGTTCATTGCCACGGTAGCCGGATCGGCGGTTCTCATGCAGTTCAGCACCATGAACTCCAGCCTGCAGCCGCTGTTGAGTGTGTCGCTGCGTCGCTTTGTTTCTACGTCGGAGTACACCTATTCCAACTATGTGCTGACCATGATCCAGGAGAATATCGGCTGCTGCGGCGCTAGTGGGCCCTGGGACTATCTGGATTTGCGCCAGCCGCTGCCCAGTTCGTGTCGCGACACTGTCAGCGGCAATGCCTTCTTCAATGGCTGCGTGGATGAGCTGACCTGGTTCTTTGAGGGCAAAACCGGCTGGATTGTGGCACTGGCCATGACCCTGGGGCTGCTCAATGTCATCTGTGCCGTGATGAGCTTCGTCCTGGTGCAGGCGGTCAAGAAGGAGGAGGAGCAGGCCAGTAACTACCGTCGCTGAGTGGCGAGTGGCGAGTTCCGAGTAAAGGAATGACGAGTAACGAGTGACGCGCAGCGAGTGACGAGTAACGAGAGACAAGCAGCGAGTGAAGAGTAACAAGTGACTCGCAGCGAGTGACTAGTAACGAGTGACTCACAGCGAGTGACGAGTAACGAGTGACTCGCAACGAGTGACGCGCAGCGAGTGACGAGTGCCTAGTTAGCTTAAGTTAGTAAGAGATACGACAACGACAAGAGACCCTACGATAGACATAAGAATTCACACCCAATTCGAACAATAAGTACAATAAAGATTGCGACCCCCACCCAAAACTTCTGTATTTTTCATCTCCCGGAACAGCCAAGGATGAGATAAGGACTAGACGGAAAAGCGGACACGACTTGACAAGGAAACCAGCCAGGAAGCTGACTTTGAAAGCTAATCTTGCAGTTATTTCAAGATCTGAGACACTACTTTGCTGGAAATGTCTAACTCAAGCGTCCTGGCGATGCGGAATCAAGAATAACCTAATCCAGAAGCTCGGAGATGCTTCCAAGGCATACTTCTCCCCCCAATATTAAATAATAAATTGCCAAAGGCTCCTACTCACAGGTTGCTCATGCTTAGATCAATCTCCAGATCCAGATGCTCGTGATGGTACTTGATGATGGGCACCCGCGCCTGCAGGATGCGTCGAACGTGGCACACGCCCGGGAGGAAGAGATGCAGCATGTCACCGAAACACTCCATGTGCCGCTGCGTCTGCGATCGGCCATTGCTCAGGTTCTCCTTGGTATGGTACACCAGTCGCGATGGCTCCGATGGCATTGCACCCGTCCTGTCATTGTCGAAGCGCAGGATGAGATCCAGGTCGCAGCCCATCTTGCCGAAACCATTTACCGACGAGCCAAAGGGCAACGCCTGGGCGGCAGGGAACATGCCAGCAATGGCCTGTTGCACCTGCAGGGCGGCCAAGAAGCGGAGGCGCACGCCCAGCTCGTTTAGGCGCGAATGCTGGTGCAGCAGCTGCACCTGCTCCTCGATATCGCTGGCGCCGCGCAGCACAGTTAGCAGCTGGGCCTGCTCCACCGCCCGGTTGCCGTCGGTGGAGAGCAGGGCGGCGGCGACTGGCATAGCATCCGGTGCAGGCGTCAGCTTGGGTCCACGCCGCGTTGCCCCAGCTGCCGCACGGAACCAGAGGAAGGGCGAGCGCACGGGAACACCGCTCAGCTCGCCGTTGGTTACGCCCGCATCGATGGCAGCCGCTGCCTCACCGGCCGTGGCATACTCCAGCAGGACATAGTGCAGGGCCTCGTCCTGCCGCACGCAATAGTGATGGGCGCCGAGAATGGAGCCAAACCGGCTGCAGTAGTTATACAACTCCGCGTACGACTTCTCGGAGCTCACTTGGACGACGATGCTGCGCTGAGCCTGTCGCTGGTGCTGGCCAATGAACTCCTCGTAGCTAGGCCGACCTGTGGACAGAGATGGCAGCATGTAGAACCTCCGGAAAGGGGCAGGAATCCCCGCCAGAGCCGAACTCACCTGCATTCCGGCTGGCGGACGCCGGAGCGCTGCAATACGTGCGCCACAGCTGGAGCTGATGGGTGCGACGCACAAGGCTGTTCATGGCGGGTGCGGGTGGCGAGTGGCGGGTCCGATGTCCTAGGCACCAGCTCCTTGCGGCTAAAATAATAATAATAATAATATTCCGATATCTCTCGGTGGCGCTCGCTTTGAGGTTACGGCGAGAAGTTATCGATGCAGCCCTGGTCGCGGGACAAATAATGAAAGTTATGGCATTAAATCGAAATAACATCCATAGACTTGGCATATTGACCATGTATATAGCTTTTAAGAGGCACTTCCATTCAGGAAAATGAAGACAACATAGGGATTCGAATTTCCAATCCAAAATTAAAAACAGTTATCGGATGGCCCTGCCCTGGCCATTATCGATAGCACCGCAATTGGCGCCAAATTTCAAATTCCGCACGTAAACAGACAGTGGTTGTGAATTATATAAACTATATTTATTTATTACACGTTCAGAATTTATTGTGTTATTATTGTTATTGTTATTACATGCGGGTTCGCCGTGGGATGCACACTGCCTTCGTACAACTAGGTTTTAATTAGGCTACAATACAGTACAAAAAGGGGACGCGATCTCGAAATATATCATGTGGATCTCTCTGTCTATTTCGTTATGTTACAATCAACATGTATGGTGTATATAAATCAGATATATCATATATATGTGGGGCTGATATACATATATGTATATATACAGTAATTGGGTGCTTATAGAGTGTGAATATTGAGATATATTTGCGCAGAGTTACGAATTATTAAGCCCAAATCCATTGGCAAATGCACATTATCAGGGGTTTACTTTTCAATAATAAATAAAGGAAAAACTAAATAAATTCCACTCAAATCTCGGTCTTAAAATACCTATATACCTTTTTATATAAATAAATATTGAAAAACATGGTATTTCTTCGGTATTTTCTATACAAAATATACTCAAAACGATCGGTATTTGTTTTAGATTCTTTCTGAATGCACATTTTATCTTTTTAAAAGCGTTCCTGTGTAAAACAAAAATGTACATTCCACTAGAATGTGTATGAAATTAAATTGTTAACAATAGTTTAAAAATTGAAACATTGTCCGCTTCTACTGACCCATTAAGCATGGTATTTTGCAGCCAGTTATACTAAAAGAGTGTAAACATTTACCAGAATGGAATTAGGCTATTATTAGACAGTTATTATTGTTCATCGCGGTTGCTAATACATCAGGGGTTACGTTACACATCTTAGATTAGGTGTTACGTTACACATCTTAGATTAGGTGTTACGTGTTAACAATTTCATGGGGCTTGTGTGCTTCTCAGTGTGTGTGTGCTTTGTGTGTGTGTGTTTCGTGTGCTCATCTTAAATGCAAAGGCGCCAAAATCATCGAGTTTTGATTTCCTGGTTATTTTTCCTATCTTTTTCCTTATTTTTTTGGTTCACTTATTATCTCAGTATCACATGGAAACATACATATATCCATATTTAGCAACAATTTACACACGCTCTCCCTCTCAATCCCTCTCTACAACTAATATATGCGAACAAGAAGGAACAACACATTCGAAAGCAAAGCCAAAAACTTATAATTACAATTAAATAGATAGTAGAATGCTCTGAGCTGCTGCTGCTGTTGTTGTGTTAGGGTGCTTACAGAGTGCGTGCTGAGACGAAGACGAAGGCAAAGACGAAGACGAAAAACAGGCGAAGACGAAGACGAAAGCAATTCGCTTCAAGCGCGTCGGTTCTGTTTTTGAAGATGATTCGCTTGCGTTTTGCCGTTATTTTTTTATTTTTGAGGTTATGTTTTTACTTTTCCTTTTTCTCTCTATGCTTTGGCGTCTTCAAATTCAGTTGTAAATTGTGTGTGGCGGATGCAGATGCAATGTCAATAAATAACAAGGACAATTACAACTTTTTTTTATAAAAAGAGCTCTTTATCTGTTGAATCCTTTGCGATTAACGCTTCTAATTCGTCTTGCACTATGAACAGTCATTCGCTTCTCGCAACGCAAGCAAATCGTCTTCAGCTTTGTCTTCGTCTTCGTCTTCGCCTTTAGCGCGCTCTCTGTCTGCACCGTTAGGTTGTGCGGTGTGTGTTTGTGTGTCGTGTGTGTGTGTGTGTTAGCGGAAGGCGGAAAGGCGGACGGGGCGCGGTGGTAAATGCCGGGACTCGAACGTACAGCTGCGGTCAAAACGATAAAACCAGCAAAGAAGGGCAAGGTTTCTACGATTCAATACAAAAAATTTACAATTGATTGACAATTAACCGAACGATTTCTTTATCTTTGAAACATTTATCACTCTCTAATCAAAAAAAAAATTGAGTTATCTTATCTGCAAACGATCTCTGGGTTTCAATAAAATATAGGAAAATCCAGCATATAAAAATGAGTCACGGGGACCGCAGCTGCTGTCGCTATCCTTTAGCTTTTTTTCGGGGACAACACACACACATCCTTATAGATAGATATACAAAACATACAATATCGAATATTCTTGTCTAGTATATAGCTTTAGTTTAGTTTAGTTTTCTTTCACTTAGCTCAAGCTTAAGCGCTCAAGAGTGTTGTGGAAAATGCACTCCTCGAATTATATTGCTTGCCACAGCCGCAGGCGATCCTGGATCCTGGATCCTAGCTTAGATATCATCAATGAGTCGCCCCTCGATGACGGACGAGTGATGGTAGTTTGGACGCGGCCGAAAGTCCTCGTTCTGTTCGTTTAGCTGCGTGGGCGATAGATCCACGCCCGGACACGACGGTGTCACCACAATCTGTTCGTACTCGTGCATCCGCTTGCTGCAGGCAACGGGAAAAAGAGCGAGATGGCATTTGGTGTGGGGAAACCCAAGAAAAGTTACGAACACACACACTCACCCAAAGCACCGAAAGACGATGCTCTTTAGCCAGGCAAAGAAGTTAAACTCGGCGGTCAGGCCGGGCTTGACAGCCGGATTGGCTGTGCCCACATAGAACCAGACGACGAACACAACCAGGAAGCAGGTGAGGGCGTAGTACCAGTTAACCAGCAGCATGACCAGCAGCTTGGTGAAGGCCTGTAGGGTAAGAGAAAGAGGAAATACTGTAAAAAACTAATCAGATATATGCTTCAAGACCTAGGACTCACCCCCAGCAGCGAGGCCCAGCGATTGCAGTAGCCCGAATACCAGTTTTTCGTCTTCGAATGGATGGGCGGACGAATTGGGGCAATTGGTTCGACTTCATTGTCGCCACTGCCCTGCTCCTGTTCCTGTTCGCCCGTCGCCTGATCCACGGCCAAGGTGGTGGCATTGGCATCATCGCTGCCCAGCCTCGGCTCCACCTGACTGGAGGTGCTCGGTCCCTCTGCCCGGTTAAACTCCAGCGGCACAGTCTGATGCATGGGCGAATTCTGCGGACTCTGCAGATTCTTGTGACGCACACGATCGGGAAATAGGAGATCCAGATCATTGCCACCGTCCGAGACACTGCCATAGCGTCGCGTCTCATAGCTGGGACTGGAGGCCTGGATGCGGAATCGCTCCTCGCGCTGCTCCTGAATGTCAAAGGTCTGGGCCAGCGCAAAGTAGGCATAATCGATGCAGGCATAGGTCAGCAGGAATGGCATCGTCACAATGGGGGCCAGGAAGTTGATGTCGCCCACAATGATGAAGGTGACGGTGACCAGGGCCACAATGGCCATGGCATACAAAGGCACTTTGTTGGGACCGCGCTGCAGGGCAAATAAATACAGATTAGCTTTAAATATAATAAGAAACTATTGAAGAAACGTACACCCTTGCCCAGGACATCGATGCCGGGAATGACGCTCTCCTTGGCAATGCTCTGAAGGACACGCGGTGTGCCATACATGGCGCCCAGGCACGACGACATGCTGGACACATAGATGCCGGCCAGCAACAGGAAATGCACGGCCGACACCTTGACGGAGATCATGAAATCCGTATACAAAATAGGTCGCTGGCAGGTGGCGCCCAAAAACAGGACAAATACCAGATAGAGGAATGTCCTGTGCAGCAGAGAAGGAAACAAGGTCAGCAAGGAGGGTAGGCAGGTGGAAACCTGCAAAGAGAGTGCGCTTACGAGGTGCCAAAGGCGGCCAGAGTGCCATTGGGTATGTCCGTGGATGGTGCACGCAGATCGCCGCTCATATTGATGCCCGACAGCACACCGGTGACGGTGGGAAAGAAGACGCCAAAGACACGGAACCAGGAATAGCCATCTTCATATTTTGGCCATAGATTCTCCACAAAATTGCCGCTCACCCAGCCGTCGACGCCGTGCTCTGCAAGGGAAGGCATAACTCATGTGATTAGGGGGAATCACTTAGGACCCTTGCACACACTCACTACTGTCCTCGGTGATGAAGCTGCCCACCATAAAGTCCAGCGCCGATATAAGCAGGATCATCAGCAGTATAAACTGCAGCTTGATCACCCACTTGACGCCGGCCACATTGATGCAGCCAAGCAGCAGGACCGCTGCCGTGGCAAAGCCCCTGATGGCCCACTTGTTGCCCTCCAGGCCCACCAATCCGGCCATTGACTCACCGAAACCCATAACATTTAGGGCACAACCGACCGCCTGGCCGAAGCAATAGAGCAGACCCAATGCCCCGCCGAAGCGAGAGCCCAGGGTGTGTGCGATGAGGAAGTAAACGCCGCCGCTCTCCACGCGACACCGCTCGCAGATCCCGATGGCCGACAGGACACTGATCAGGGCGATCACCACCGTGCAGAAGATGATCAGAACGGCATTGAGGATGCCCGCCTGGGCCACAATCCAGCCAGAGCGCAGGAACACAATTACGCCGAACACATTGATCAGACAGGAGGTGAAGACGCCGTCCCAGGTGCCAAAGAGCACCGGCTGTGAGATGAAGAAGTTCGAGCGCCACCTGTTGAAGGATATATCGTCCTGGGTTATCCTGGTTCTAAAGGTTCTCCATGCTTGAGTATTGAGTTCTACTTACCAAGGCTTGTCGCCCTGCTCGCCCGCAAAGATCTCATTCGCTCCGGACGCATGATGGCCACCGGCCGCATATGTATACTCGTTGCCCAGATCGACGAAGCCACCGGTGTTGTTGTTGGTCCGCTGACGGAAGCTGGCCACCGCCACCTCGCCATCGTCGTCATCGCCGCCGAGGCCGAAGCGTTGCCAGTCCACGGTGCGTCGGCTACCGTTATTACCATCAGCTGCGCTATTACTCATCTTGGTTTCTCCTCGCGTTCCGCTTTCCCCCCGTTCGCTGCGTTCAGCGTTCGTCCAATCTCTTCTCCGTTCTTGGTTCGTTATCCTAGCCTTTGCTTGCGTTGTTCCCACTGACGGCGACCTCAGGGTTTATCTACGCGTCTATTCCGGCGTAATCGCGGCAATTAACTGATTGGTTATTTGGTTTCTATTGGCGTTCCTATGTATTTCTGCACCCACAACCACACATCCATCCATCCACGCAGGCAGGCGGTCGGTCAGGCGGGCAGTCAGGCGGCAGAGGTTGGCCTCGGACGGGCCACTGGGCTTATTGGCTGCTGGCGCTGGGCATTGTTATGGTTGGGCAGCATTAATTTAAGTCGGTAAATGTGTAAAAAGTTAAATAAAAACACTTTCTCATTTGTAAACTAATAAGCAAGTCGTCATCGATGACGATGACGATAGACGATGACTGGCCGATAGGGCGGCGATAAGTGATAGCCGGACTGCCAGATCAAGGTGGCGGCATATTTGAATTTAGTTTGTCCTTCCATTACTTAATACATCAATATATTCAGTTTTTAAGCCAATTAATTTGTATTTTAAGCTAGCTTAAATAACAATTAAGAGTTTAACAATCTTGGGAACTTTTACATGATTTTGTAGCAACAAACACTGCTCTCTCAACAGGGTGGCAACGCCTTGCCCGCGTACCTCGCACGTGTTGTTGACATTCTTGTCTCGTTTCGTGTGTGTTTTGCCTGCTTAAGATGGCCAAAACGAAGGTGGAAAAGTCGACCAAGCTGGCCAAGAAGAAGGCCAACAAAGAGAAGGTGGAGGCCTCCACCTCATCGCAGGCTGCCAAAGCACCCGCCGCCAACAGCACCGGCAACGATCCGGAGAGCGGAATCTGGCGGGATGCGCGTTTCCAGCATTTACTGGCCGATCCTCGGTTCCGGGGCGTGCCGAAGGTGCAGCGCAAGGTGAAGATCGACAAGCGGTTCCAGGGCATGTTCACCGACGAGAAGTTCAAGGTGAAGTACACCGTGGACAAGTACGGCCGGCCGGTGAACAAGACCAATGCCGAGGATCTGCGCAAGTACTACGAGCTGGATGAGAACGATGAGAGCGACAGCGACGAGGACAAGGAGAAGCAGAAGGAGGAACTGGAAAATGAGCAGCAGGAGAAGGAGGAACTGGAAAAGGAGCAGCTGGAAAAGGAGCAGCTGGAGAAGGAGAAATCTGAGGAGCAACAGGAGCGACGCGCCGAAGAGCTGGCAATTGCCGATTTGGAGGGAAACGATGCCCTCGACAGCGATGGCAGCTCCGACGAGCTGCCCCAGAATCTGCGCGAGCGTCTCACCAACCCAGACGTGGACTATGCCCGTGGCGAGGGCCGCCTCATGACAGACTCCTCCTCCGAGGAGGACAGCGAGGGCGAGGAGGACGAGGGCCCCGAGCTGCAGATCGATCATGTGTGGGGCGAGCTGGACAACGATGCCGAGAGCACCGAGGAGAGCACGCGCCGGCTGGCCGTCTGCAACATGGACTGGGATCGCATACGCGCCGAGGATCTCATGGTCATGTTGAGCTCATTCCTGCCGCCCGGCGGCAGCATACTCAGCGTTAAGATCTATCCCTCGGAGTTTGGCAAGCAGCGCATGGCCGAGGAGGAGGTGCACGGGCCCAAGGAGCTGGTGGAGCGACGCGACGAGGCGCCGTCCGATTCCGACGAAGAGGAGGAGCTGGTGCGCGAGCAGGACAGCGACGCGGAGGAGGGCGACGACTATCACATGGAGAAGCTGCGAAAGTATCAGCTGAACCGGCTTCGCTACTACTACGCCGTGGTGGAGTGCGACACCGTCGCCACCGCCGACAAGGTGTACCAGGAGTGCGATGGCATCGAGTACGAGAGCTCCGCCACGCGCGTTGACCTGCGCTTCATACCGGACGATACCGGCTTTGAGGAGGACACGCCCACGGACGAGTGCCACGACCTGCCCGACGTCAGTAGCTACAAGCCGCGTCAGTTCACCACAACGGCCCTGCAGCAGGCCAAGGTGGATCTAACCTGGGACGAGACAGCGCTGGATAGACGAGAGCTGGGCGACAAGCTGTCCAGCGGCCAGGTGGACAAGCTAACGGACAAGGAGCTGCGCCAGATAGTGGCCTACAGCAGTGAGGAGGAGTCCGAAGAGGACGCCCAGGAGGAGCCAGTTGAAGAGGCCGAGAAGACGGTGAAGCCCAAGAAGCCAAGCAAACAAGAGCGCATTGCCAACTACAAGAACCTGCTGGCCGAGATTCTGCAGCAGGAGAAGCAGGAGAAGGAGCAAAAGTACGAGATGGAAATGTCCTGGAACGTGGACGACATGCAGCAGCTGGAGCAGCCGAAGGAGGAGCAGCAGCCATCAGCAGAGCTTACGCCCATCGAGAAGGTATTGCAGAAGCGCAGCGAGAAGAACAAGCTGCGCAAGGAGCAGCGCCGCCAGAGGCAAATCGAGGCCAAGGGCGGCGATCCCGGCGACGACAGTGATGCCTCCCTGGTGCCCGATGGCATCGACCTGAACGATGCCTACTTTGCCGAGGAGTTTGCCAACGGCGACTATGCGCCGCCCAAGACGAAGCAGGACAAGAAGAAGTTAAAGTCCAAGGGCAAGGGCAAGGGCAAGGCAAACGGCCAGCAGGACGATGCTGAGGCGCAGCAGCAGGAGAGGGAGCTGGAACTGCTGCTGGACGATGGCGATGGTCGGGATGAGAGGCAGCACTTTAGCCTAACCAAGATCCTCAAGCAGGAGGAGCAGTCGGCCAGCGGATCCAAGCGCAAGCGTCGCCAGCAACTGAAGAAATCGAAGGGCAGGCAGCCAGAGTCGGAGAAGCCTGACGATGACTTCCAGGTGAACGTGGAGGATGCGCGCTTCAAGGCCGTCTACAAGTCGCATGAGTTCAACATCGATCCCACCCACTCCCACTACAAGGCCACCAAGGGCATGCAGCGGATCATTGGCGAGAAGCTCAAGCGACGCCAGGAGCAGGTCGAAGGCGATGACCAGGCGGTGGCACCCAAGCGCAGCAAGCAGCAGTTGGAGCAGAACGCCTTGGTCAAGAGCCTCAAGCGCAAGATCCAGGAGCAGGGGCAGCGGGGCCAGAAGCTTTAAGGGATGTACTAGGGGCGGAAAAGTAGTTATTAAAGGATAATCTTATGCCACTTGCAGCTTAGTCTTCGTTTATTACTTAATCCTAACACAGTTTCGCAGCTCCTCTAGTATCTATAGTCGAAATACTGCCTATACAGCGTCGCTGTGATCCCGGCATCCACATGGTACACATCCGGCAGGGAGATGCGACGCTTCTGCTCATAGACGATCATCAGCTCGCAGATGCGCGCCCACACGGGCTCGTACAGGCGTCGGATGAGCTGACAGTCCAGTTTGGGACGGACCAGTGCCTGGATTACCGCATGCAGCTGAGCGGGTGTGGCTCCGGTGGCGCCGGCACCATCGCCCGTCTCCAGGAGGGCTGTAAAGGGGCTACGGCCCAGGCACAGCTCGTAGAGGACCAGGCCCAGGGACCACACGTCCGATTTGAAGTCCACCTTGCCCTGGCCGGTCATTGCCTCCGGCGACATGTACAGCGGTGTGCCCATACCGGCCTGCAGCTGAGTGCTGGGCGCATGGACATGGGAGATGCCAAAGTCGGCGATCTTGACACGATCGTTGGCATCCAGCAGCATATTCTCCGGCTTGATGTCCCGATGGATAACGCCCCGGATGTGCAGGTACTCCAGGCCCACGATCATGTCGCAGAAGAGGCGCAACAGGCGCTTCTGAGGCACGCCGCCCGTCGTGCCCATCGCTCCGCCCCGCGGCAGCCGCTCGATCACGTCCCGCAAGGTGCCATTGGGCACATACTCCATTACGATGTTGACGGTGCCGGCGTGGTTGAAGGAGCGCAGGAACTGGACGATATAGGGATGGCGTAGCTGCGATATAATGTACACCTCCTCCATGATCAGTCGCAGCTCGGTCTTGGGATTGCGGACAATGATCCGCTTGACGCAGACCTTCTTGGCTTCGCCCTCGTCCCGCTGCTGGCAGAGGAAAACCCGGCCAAAGGTGCCCTCGCCCAGTACACGCACCGCCCGCAGCTTGGAGTCGCCTAGATCCATGATTTCTGGTTTATTTGGTGCGTTGTGATCCGTCCGGCTGCCCTATCCCGTTTTTACCTTAAACTCGGCGCGTGCGCGCCAAGTATCGATTAATTTCCAGATCCAGAGATGCTGCACCCTGTACTCGACGCCATTTAGAAAGAAAAAAAAACACTCGGGGCACCATAATTGTGCAACTTTAGCAATCAATCCTCTGGCTGGCAATAAACATTCTTGATTTAATGCCTATAAGCATTAAAATGTCCAATAAAATGGAAAAGACTCTGACTGGGAAGGCTTGCGAAACTGGGCAGCATTGGTCCCAGGCCAGAATCGATCGATTACTTTGATATCGATTGTTATCCTTGAACCAGTTTTTGAATTTTTGAATTTTCCTCATTGGGTAAGCGGGCGCTTCCTGCTAATTGGGCTCTTATATAATATTAATTATTAAAACTGCCGGCGAGACAAAGGCGACATGATCGCCGGGTGCATGTCGGACATGGAGATACATAGTCACATATTCAAATATATCCATGTGGATGCAGTGCCACGACTGGCGGCGGCGTTATGGCTGTTATGCAAATTGTGGGGCCGGGAAAAGCAGTTTACTTTTACTTTTCAAATCGATTATATGTGCAGTGCACACACACTGCAAGAGGGATGGAGAGAGCGAGAGGAGAGCGCGCCCAGAGCACACTAACCCAATAAATCGGGGCTTTTGCAATTTTGAATGATTTTTTGGGGCTTTTCCGTGAGCTTCCCAAGTCGGACGTTCACCTGCCTGGCAGATACCTGGCCTGGTGTTACCTAATAGTGTTGTGCTGCATTTTAATTGCTCATTGCCTTGCCTTGCCTAGTCCCGACACTCAAATGGGATCAACTATCGCTTGGAAGCGGGACGCCGGCGCAGACGCACCTTTCACCTATGTTGCCACAACGCATCGAGATTGGGCAAAGCAAAGCACGCCACAGCCCTTCACTCTCGATTTGAAATCCATCATTTATCATCGATGGTTATTGGCTCCACGCCATCCAGTAAGTGCCTTGCCCCATTTGTGACGTGACAGATGGAAAGCAACGCAACGCGGAAGCAGTCTATCGTTGGAAATCGCTAGAATTCCTAGAATCGCTAGAATGTTTAGGGATGACAATTCAATGATAACAACTGGAAAGCTGTCTATTGGATGTTATCGCTAGAATCGAATAAGATCTGGAATGAGGATACAAGCGATGAACAATTAGTGATAACATTTCAGAGGTGAGAAGACCTTCTCGCTTTTTGTTTATATTTTTTTTGTCGGTTTGGTTTGTTTGTTTTGTGTTTCTTTTGTGTCTCTTGCCTAATTGCCTTGGACTTGCATTGCAACGGCAACGGGTTTGGTGTTTTGGGTGGTTAACCCGTTGATTGGCAACGGGTTTTCTCCTGCCGAGCGCAGGAAACTGGCCAGTGGCCGCAGCCAAAGGCCTGGGCCTCCGGTGACGGTGACGGCCACATATGCCGTATACGTATACGTAATCTCCGCTTTAATTGAACCACTAACGCACGCATGCTTCGGGAATCGAATTTCCCAAACAATTGTGGCAGCGGCCATAAATTACAAGCAGCGGCGCCTCGGCAGCCAGCGACTTTGACTTGAAGTTCGTTGCCGTTCCATTCCGTCGAACGGTTGCTGCTTGTTGTTATTGTTGTTATTGTTAGTTGCTGCTTGTTTGGTTGCCACTGTTGCACGTTTCGCGTTTCACCAACCACCAGGCCAGCTGCAAGCACTCTCAGTTGGGTATAAATCGAATCTAGTAACGAACGCTGAGCCACATTCAGCCTGCATCCGCCAAGGAGAGCGCCTCGCGTAACGAACGGTCGAGCTACGATTATTTTTTTAAAGTGTACTCCAGTGCTAACTGTGTTTTGTGTGTTCAAAAATCCCAAATCAACAACCAAAAGCCATGCTGAAATTCATTGTAAGCATGACAGATCTATTGGAATATATTTATCGGGATCAAAAGGATACTGGAAGGATGTGTTCAAAATCTAGTATTTAGAACATCAGTGAAAAATGGCAAATCTTGGAGTTTCCCTGACCTTAAATATGGAGTTGAGCTGGAAAAGTATCGAAGTTGTCGATGTTTTAGTATGGAAACATCGATTTTACATCGA
>JAEIIF010016141.1:0-13574 GCA_018874455.1 Drosophila trapezifrons | reverse complement strand
TGGTTGCTGTCAAGCCTCTAATGAAAACTCTAAATAATGAAAACTTGTGCCCTGTGTCATGACACCATAAAGAACTGTAGATGGAGTTTCAACGACACCTTAAAACAAATTTGAAGCTCAATACCCTCCAAGAAAAAAAATCAAAACGCCATTTAAGTTAGTAACTTCTAATAAATATTAATTCTACAAAAAACCGTCAGACTTGAACTTTTCCTTTCATCTCAAGCCTAAGCCAGCTTGTAAACTTTTGTAATAGAAACCTGACCTTTACTCGGATAACAAGAACAAAGGCCAAAATTTATTCCAACTAATTTTTTAATTAAGTTCTTACAAGAAAAACACTCGACCAACATTCTTTAGCCTCTTCAGGTTCCAGTAAGAACAAATAGGAGCCCCATTTCCCATACAGGGAAACTATGGATATATTCAGAAACATTGTTAGTTGCAAATATTGATCAACAAATAAAGAATACACGCCTTACACTCCAGCGAAAACAAGCAAGCAACTTTGCTGGTGACTCAAGGCTTATTCCAGGCAATCGAAAGCCATTAAATCAGCCAATATACTAACCTCGGATTTTCGTGGAACACACCTCCGATATTATATAGCTTCCCGTTAAGCACTCTTGCCGGCCAACTAAGCAAACAAGTCACAGTCAAAGTTTAATCGCCGCCACCGGCTGGCAAACCAAACATGTGAGCTGATGACCATTAGCTGGGCCTGGGCCTCCTCCATGTTCCCGCCTCGCTGTTCCGCTCGTACAACTATTTTACATAATAGCAAATACGAAAAACGAAAAAAAATAGCGAGAAATGTTCAATAGATTACACACACAAAGGGAATCTAAGGGCAAAGGAAAGCCCAGAGAACATTGCCGCTAAATAAAAGCCCCAAATGTTGTCACATAATCGATGAATATTTCCATGGCTGTACCCTCATCAAGCCGCCCCGTCCGATATCGGCCTATCTATGTGCCTATCTCGGCCTTTCGATATCGATAACGCAACCTTCGCGGGAATCGATTCAAAAACGAGGCCCCCCAAAAGAAGCTGGCGGCTAATCCCATTCATTTAAGATGTAAGCCACCTTAAGCCAAAGAACCCCAAGTCTTATAATTAGCACGGATGGTTGTCCTGAATGCCAAGTGCAGGAATGAGTATAATTACACGACAGCGACAGGTACAACGTCAAGTGACAGCGTGTGTCCTTAAGAGTATCCTGCTGATGGCTAATGGGATATGGAAATCCCAGTGAAAAAGAAGGAGACGAGGACAGGCCTCGTCTTGTTCGATACAAGTCCTGCGTAAAAAGGGAAAGTAAATATCATTCTTGACACAAGCGAACCAATTTGATGGCATACCGGCAATAAATTCTGTCATCTGTTTGGGTTTTATTTGGGATTAATAAAACCCTGGCGGTTACCTGTTTAATGGATTGAATGTATACTTAGGCACTTATGAGCAAATGTAATAACATGTTGGCACAACAAAATTCATGTACTTTTCCAACCAGAACTCGTCAAGAAACTTTGGCTAACTAAAACATGGAAACTTGTTTAACTTTTATTTTGGTCTAACGTTATGGTAAAATGGGGTAATCAACCCAACCTAATTCCAGCCCTCTTGTTTGATGTATTTTCAATAAGGAAAAGTTAACCCCAGGGTACAGGCAGCTTTTATGTGTTTTTTATGATGCAATATATTCGTAAGGTGGCTTCTTCACTTGCCAGGGAGCACAAAGAGCTCCAATGATGCCTTTTAGATCTACACATTATTCATGTGGAATTTAAAGGTGCATTTGAATAATAGTTGGTACTTGGAAATTACATTAAAACATGAATTGTTGGATTAAGTTTTAAATTCTTACTTATGCCGAAGATACCTTGGATCTTTTAGCAACCTTTGCTTGAATGTATTCGCTATCTACTCTACATATATCAGTTTTCAGCATGTACATCAAGTTCAGCTGAAAAAGCACTCGACTGTACTGTAATTTTTTGCCATATGCCGCTGCATATTTACATTTGTTTGCCTACCGTTATGAATATGTAAATAAGGTTCAATTGAATTGTCGTATGTCACAGAGGATTTCCGAGCTTGTCGAGCCAAATTATATTTGCATTTCTCCTTCCGGGCACCTGTCTGCCAGTTGAAACTCAATCAAAAGGTTCAATAAAAACTCATTCATTCAATATGTACGGTTGCAACGGATTGAGTTTCGGGGCGAATGGCATATGTCAGGTGGGCAGTGTTGGAAAGGGCCATGAAAAGCACTCATCGAGAGGAAGATATCAGGCACGCTTTACTGGCTTCCTTGCACCGCTCCAGTCAAATTGATGCTTGTGAGCAAGGACTATCAGTCCTTGGCTATATATAGACGGTGTCGGTTTTAATAGCTCGGTGTGGCTCGAGAGCCTTTACGTGAGGTGCGTTGCTGCATGAGTGTAAGTGGGTATCTTGCAAACACTGACTACAGTGGGAGCTAGAAAACTGGAATCAGTCATTTTTATTAAGTGCACAACTGAGTTAAATTTTACTATTTATTAAATACTTTTTAAAGCTCTAATGAAAAGATTTCAAAAACCTTGAAGAAATTGTTTGACAGGGAAACTGACCAAGTTCCTTGGTTGTCTGTTGTCTTCCATTTCGCAACGCGACCTTACCCACAGAATGTAAAACACACAGAGAGCCCCCTCCGCGTATCCGCCCCTGCCTTCCTCTCCCCCGTCGAAACCATCCCCTCTCATGTGACACTATTTAACCACATAAGCGGGGAAAACAAAAAATCAATAGCAACAACATCAACATTTTGCTTTCATTCGCTGATTTTTGCCTACACGGCAAAATTGGAAAATTCATTTACACTTGACACGAGTCTTCCTTTTCCTTTTCCCCCATTTTCCTTTCAACCCCTCACTCACTGTTTTCCCTATTTAATGCCATTTTCCTCCCATAAGTAGAATGCGTGTGGTCGGTTACAAAACAGTTACCGTTTTCCGAGAGAATTTCCACCCAAATAGGGCCTAAGTTAAAGGTGAAAAATAAATTAAAAGGGATGTGTTCCTGGGAAAATTAAAAAGTCCAAGGATTTCACACGAAAATGTGCGGGTGAAGGACAAAGTATAAATATATGAGCGAAAATGAAATAAAATGCTTTTAAAACACTTCATAAATTCGTGATGGCCTTAAAGGGTCTTCTTTATGCTGAAAGCCATTTATATGCTGAACATCAAAATAAATAAATATGAATTACTTTTGTATCCAAACAGAAAGATAATGAACAATTTATGTGTAACAAGAGAGATTTAAATTTCGTTCTGAAAATAAATCAAGTCACAGAAAATAAGTCATTGTCAGAGGTAATTTGCAAGGTAATAAACTTTGATCACTTTCCAAAATGCTAATTTAAGATAATGTCTTGTAAAAACCAAGATTTTATGTTCCTAACTGCGTCGACTCTAAATTAAATAACATTAATATTGTGAAGTATTTTACAAAAATATAATTTGAAGAAAAATTAACATTTAAGTTAATGGTTAAACATTCAGTATAAAATATTAATTAAATATGTAGAGCATCAGTAATTTAAAATTCTTTATATAATTCTGGGATATTACTATTACTTTCAATATTTTACTCAAAGCCAGTAGGTATAAAATCTCAATAAATTGATAAATAAATATCTTACTTATATTGGAAGCGTAAAAAAAATAATTTAAAGTGTTTAAACCTGATTTAAATTAAATCTAATTCAATTCCTGGCTTAAACGTTGGCTAACCACCACAATGTATTTTTATTACCACCCTATCCCTGCGATCCTCCTCTCAAAAAATCCCAGTAAATCAATGTTGGCACTAGGTTAATTGAATTCAATGTCAAACAGCCATTCCCCGGGAAGGACATGCATCGTTCAAAATTAATTGAATTGCACTCTGGCGCAAAACCAAGAATAAAATGCAGCTTCCCTACGCCGGCTGGCAGCAACCGGAAGACCTTCACACATTATCTTGATTCAGTGCGTCGAAAGCGAATTTCCACAAAATTAAATTGACATGACCGTGTTGCCGCCCCCCAATTTTCCGCCCCACCGCAGCATTCAGCATTCAGCTGGCTTTCAGTCTTAGCCCGCCATCATCAAACATGCAACGTGCCCATAATGGAATAATAGCGGCGAAAGCCGCAAATGCAAACGTGTTAACCAGCCGACGGCAAAGAGCGAGTCGGGCCCAAAGAGAGTGCGATGCACTCTTCGGGGGAGCAGCAAGTGCAGCGAAAAGAGAGGAAAATCGAGAGAGTGGAAATGCCGAGGAAGATGCAGCGGAAAACCTCGAGTTCAGAGCTCTCAACTTCTCGAAAGCCAGCCGGCCGGATTAGTCTGCCGCGCGACTCAAACGGCAGCGGATATCTGAATTAATCCGGGACAATATTCCAGAACAATTTGGAATACACCCAAAATACATTCCTGAAAATCTATACATATCCGTCAGTGCTGCCCCGTAATATATTTTGATTAATTTCGCTTAGACAAATCAGTAAATCGCGTAAATCCCTCATCAGTTTCAGTTTCCTGCTGTGACTTACGGTGTCATTAACCCTTTCCCGCTGTGCCATCTCAATGTGTCTTTGTTTTTCCATCCCCTTGCCCCAAAAGTTGCAAAAACAAAGGACTTCGACGGGTTTTTCGGGCGTACTATAGTTTCCGGAGAGGCCAGGCAAGGATCAAGGATGCCCCAGCAGGCGCAGCTAAAGCACATCCATGGACATGGCCGACTGCCCAGAGTGATAGCCACTGATGGCAGCAGGTAAATGGAGGAATGGAGGGCGGTGTATCCTGTTTCTGGATAATCTACAGCCATTACGGGCAACATCAGAACCTGAAGCAAGGGAAATTGAATATTCGAAGGGGTTGGCACCTGCTAACAGGGCGTATGTGTGATGGAAGTAGGGAGTAGGGATCGAAGTGAAACAAAGGAGCCTTTGTTAACCGTTGCTAGGCTGCAGTGAAGTTAAACCAGATTGGATTTTCTTGAAATTAATTAATTTTAGAGATTATCTAGAAAGTGCGGTGGGTATTTACATCTAATATTTATAAGTTAATTGATATTTGTTTAAGTTTTCTTTGAAAACACTTTAAATTATACATTTAAGATTCACTTTTTTAAAAGGAAAACTTCCTAGTTGTTATTTAAAGACGTCGCACAATGCAATTGAGATATCACATCTGAAATGACAATAAAAGTCATAATAAAGATCTGTAAAGATTGTAATCGCCAGGAAAATCAACTTAAAGACAGTATTACTGCCCCCAATTAAGTGACAATGGAGATCGGCACTGCCGCATCTCATTTCCATTCCGCCAGCAATTTCCATTTCAATATAATCTCCACACACGCACATCTCGGAGCTATAGATAGAATCTACTATCTAAATCGAGCTGTTTACTTAGTCCCATGAAATATCTATCGGGTGCCTTGTTGTTTATCTTAGAGATGTAGGCTTGAAGGTTTATCTTTTATATCTGTAAGGTGTCGATACTTGGCTGTGATTTGGTTAGATTGAAAGTGTTATCTGCGGTTTGCTGATGATGTCTATGGGTGTTTTTTTCGTATCTTAATATTTATAGGGTTTACTATTACAAAAAACGGTGTTGGATAACATTTATAGTGCTACTGCTTAAAAATAATTAAATATAATATATGTTCTTTGATATTATGGGTAAAATTCTTAAATTTTTGTACAAATAACGTATATATTTTCCTTGTCGCGTGTCACAGGTCAAAGGCTGATGATCTGCGCTATCTAAGGGATATAGATACTTTCTATTTTGTTTGTTGCGGTTGCTAGATGATGTCTTGTCTGACTTTTTCCAGAGACTGGGTCAACAACATGTCAAGTGCACGGCATGGGGATGACAGAGAGGGGCGGAATGGCCAAGCAGCCGGAGAAGGGGTGAAGTATCTAGTAGATACTCCCCATCCAGTGTCTTTGTGTTGGTTGTTGGGCCTTTGTGTTTTCCTTGTGTCTGTTGTGATAAGCAAGGAAGGCGTTCGATAAGCAAACAATATACACACAACAAATAACAAAGAGAAAAGGCAGAGGGTAATCGGAGAATCTCGAAGAGAGAGAGAGTCGAGGAGTTGCGACTGGGACTCTCTTTGCTGCTCTCTTGGCTTTTCCCGCTCAGGCTTCTCTGTTTTGCTTGCCTCATTCTCGCTTCATTGGGGGACATTGATCCCATTTCCCCAGCCCCTGTTTTCCGTATTTTCCTCAGACCTCGAAACCCTTTCGCCGCACCCAACACCGACCCCTCCTGATATGTGTGTCACTTCCGCGTGCAGCGGATGTCTCTCAAAACGGCACACGCCATGTTGCCCCGGGTCCCAAATCGCACCTGTGCCCCACCCCGCCTTTTTTGTTACACCTTTCTGCAGCATTTAACATTTTCCCAACTAATTGCAAATTTCTTTGGCAAATATCACAGCTCGAATGTGTCTGTGAAAAATGTTCTACACGAAAAGTAAAAACAGAATTCCCAGCGAGCTTGGGTTTCCCTACATCTTTTTTCGACTTTACTCGATAAATCTCTAGATCGATTTCTTTACAAATTTGGCTCTCAAATTGAAGTAAATATCTTGAAAACGTTTTTATTTCCCTGTTCATTATAGCCATATAGTTGACAGCAATATCTCACTTTGTTAGCTTCCTTCCCTTTAGCCCAACTTGGCCCTGGAAGACAATAAAAACGGAATCAAATTGCCAGAATGACATCAGACCACAGCCAGAGCCAGAGCCAACGGATTTTCACACGACTCATGGCCATCCAAGAACCCTATTCTTGGCTCTAATTGAAGGGGCAGTAAAACGAGATACGACACTGAAAGCAGCCATGACACTACCAGAGATAGGAAGCTACTCTTCCCAGAGTCATGTGTGAACTGTGAGATATTTTAGCCTTAAGGAATTTATAACTCTGCTAACCTTGATTTTTCTTGTTTGTTGCCCTTCCGGGGTTAGGAAATGAGCTCATAGAAGGTCAACAGTGTGTGTGGGTCAGAAATGGGGGAAAAAGGGAAAAGGAACAATGGAAATTCCCACAAAAAAAAGTGAAGGCTTAGGCCAGGATTAAGCGGGAATCATGGTTCGGAATAAATGAAATATTCAAGCCAAAAATGTTGTGGAATTCATACAATGGTTGCAATGACCAGAAAAGCAATTTGTAGGACTTTTGTTATAGCTGAAATCCAAAAAATAATAATAAGCGAACAATATACACAGATAAAATACCTTAAATAAATATAATGAAATTATTACAGTAGCGACAAAAACTATAAAATTCAAAGCTAAACTTTATTAAGTAGAAGTAATATTTTTATTATAACAAAATTTATTTGTATTACCAAAAATAATCATACTCATAAACAATGTTCAACTCATCATGAAAGCTGTATTTCTCTGATATTTAACTTTTGGCAGTTTGGAGATTATTAAAAATTCCCCCCATAAACTTGGCTAACGAAGAAAGCAAACAACGTGCCACAAAAATATAAACAAACTCAAAGCATTAAAGTCACACTTATTTCTTAAGAAAAACCTTGTGATTAATACATATTTAGGAACGTATTTGAGTGATCATAAAAATCTTGGCGGAAGGGTGTCAAACGAAATTCGTCTGATCATAAAGCCATCAGGTAAATAAGACTATATATGACACGAATCTAGAGCAGGAATATGGGCAAGATAAGGCTTTTTGCCAATTAAAAAGGGAACCGAAAATAAAATGAAGTGGGCACTCGAGTGGTTGGGGTGACGCGTTGACTGGCTACAAACGTCGGCGATTGGAATCGAAATTTATCAACAAGAGTTGCGTTTATTAAACAATTTAGTTGTCAGGGCGCTCGAGTGGGTTTTTTGTGATAAGAACGGACCCTGAAAAATAAGACCAGATCTTGCCCATGACGTTCCGCCTGACGATGATTAATTTGGCTTTTTTCGAGTGCAGTCATTCGAAAAGAAAAAACAAGATTATAACGTCAAGATATATGGCAGGAGATCAAAAGAAATCGTGATTTCATATTTTTGGGTGATGTCTGATCCGACTCTTGGCTGAGTTCTGGATTCTTGGCCTTGTCAATGGAACCGACGTAAACCTGACTAACCTCAAATTATCTTTCGATTCATTCAGATTTAAGCTGGATAATCGTGCTAATTGCTATTAATTGTGGCTAAGGCAGGAAAATAGATTTATTAACAATGAAATCCGAATCGAATCGGCCAGACTCGGTTTTCGTCAACTCGATTCAGCCGAATTCGCTTTCGGATCTTAACAGACAAGCAAATAAAAAACAGAAAATAATTATTTTGGCAGCATGTATTTCGAAGTCTGTCTCTGATTTTATTCGTTTTGTTTCTTCCGTCACTTGTTTTGACAGGCATTGGAGGAGGAGTCTGAATCACAGCTCAGGAGATTATATCAAATTTAGGAAAAAAGCGTATTAGAGTGAAGAAATTCCCCTTTATCACGGAATCACAAACATCTCGCTCACAGTGTCGCCGCGAAACCTGAACCGATTGCTACTGATTCCTACCGGTTCTAACCGGTACGATTCGCCTTGCAGTCGCTGTTGTAGACGTTTTGTTACCACATTTTCACTACCAACAAACCTGGCCAAAAGCAGCAGCAACAACAACAACAGCAGCATCGGAAACATTAGCATCTACAACAAGTCACTTGCAAATCAAATTAAAATAATTTCTAGTTTTACAGACACGCAAAAGTCTTTTTCTTCATTAATCGTTTTATTTTCAGTGTTTTTGTCGAGTTTTGTTTTGATTTTGTGTTTTGTGTTTTGCTGAAGAAACAGTTTAGTTTGCTCGGTCACTGCATAAATTTGAATACATAATTATGAATTATTGAGAGACTGCGAAGTGGGAGACGCCTTCAAAGGCGCCACAAACGTATTAGGGTCAAACACGTTTAAAATCGTAAAACGCTTTGGAAATGTGAAATAAAATAAATGCTACTTATATCGCAGCGTTTAGTCTATTCAAGTTAAATATCTAGATCATATATTTCATATAAAATTAATAACAAAATTAGACATTGATTAGAATAGAAATAATAATAAAACCAAATGTTAGGACAATATACCAAAATTATAAAAACTTGTTAAAATGCGCTTTAAAATATATTGCTTATGGAAACAATATTAATGGAAAGAAATAAACAATTTGTATCATAATAACAATAAAAACTGGTTTATCAAGATCTTCCTTTTTGTTTAAATATACCAATTAATTCCAATTAATAAATTAACATTTCTAAGAAGCATTTATATATTGCTTAAAAAGCTATTACAATTTTTATAAAAAATCCCACAATAAACCCTAGTCAGAATAGAAAAATATTCTAGTTTGAAAATATGACTATCTTTTATAAAGTATTTAGTTGGGACTTCTTAACAACCATAACCTGAGACAAATAAAAAAAGTGGGCCAACGACATTTCCAATAAAATTCCACCACTTCCTCCTCCTTGGACCACAACAATATACACACATTTTATTCTGTTTGACATCCAGCGCCGTACATTCATTTTTCAAGGGCTCCCCCACCAAATATTACGTATTTCTGTTATTGTTTATTTTCGTCATCGAGAAAAGCCAAGACAAAACACAATAAAAATATACATATCATAAATAACTACATACATTCATACATATGTATATGCACACAATCACGGGGCGGAATGTGTTTTGATAATGAAATGTTTGTGGATATTCATTAGTCAACAAAACAATAGCCCAGACACCGTCAACGTCGAAAGAACAAAATCAAAAAGCCAGCAAAATATGATTAACGAAAAGTGGCAATGAGAACACTTGTTTGATTTAACTTAACATTAAAACGCCATGATCTAATATACGACTTTGGCAGCGAGCGGTTCTAACCGGATCTGTCTATATAGCTTTGCTATCGCCCGATCTTGTAACGGACCATTAAAATGCACTTTCGGTTAGGTAAACACTTATTCGAACCCCACACTTTTTTGATAACAGAGCCTGGCGATAAGGAAAGCCCATTTAGAGGCGAAGCTGTCGATAAAGTTAAGTAGGCATAAATTGGCATTTAAAAACACATTTTGTAAAGTTGTCCGCTCTCGGACTCTCTGGCGATTCTCTCTAGAATTAGTTCCCTATTATTACGGGTAGACAGAAAAAACAAATCGAGTTAAAATGGGGATCAGTTTGTGATTTATCATATTACATTTATATAAACACGTTCAAATTTATTTTAAGAATATATTTTTGGTGTTCTATAATATCAGAGTTCAATTTTCTTAAATAAAGATATTTATTCAACATTATTTAAGAGAAAAAGACAACTATTGTAGCATTAAGTTGACTTTTTAGCTTTCATATTAATAAAAATAATATTTCAAGTTCAAAATAATATTTTATAAGACCAAAATTATATAAAAAGGTTTATCATTAAAAATACATCAAATATCCAGCTCATTTCGGTTATTTTTTTGCTCACATATTTTCCTTTATATATTTTCCCCTGCTTAGTATTTCTCTGAGTGTTAGCGCTGGCGATTAACGCCGACAGCGACGCCGGCAGAATCGGAATCGGCAGCAGAGGGTTAAGCGAGCGCTGCTGCTTCAGTTTGAAGATCGGCAGAGTTTAGTTAGTCTGCAATCGCCGGGGCTCGCAGTCGAGTCGTCGGGTCGCGTGGAATAAATATTGGAAATACAAATATAAAACAGAAAAACCCGAAAAATAACTCTACCGAATCCCCGAGATCCGAGCAGATAAGAATCAAATAATAAAACGGAACAGCAAGTTCACTTTTCCGGCTATCGTAGAATTCGCTTTACGGTTGATAATCGCGAGGTGCGTGTGTGAATTTTCGGCACAAACAGAGGGAAAAAAGTAAAGCTCCCGTTTTTCCGATCGCTATTCTCGGCGATAAGGTGATGGCCAAAAATAATGAGTACATAGAATTGTAAGTAATAGTGATTCATCAACGTCGATCGCTGAAAAAGTGTGACAGGAAAAAACAGCCCAGGAGATATCAGGAGTCCAAAGTTTAAGTCGCACTTTTCAGCCAGGCTTATCACCAACTGTGTCTCTGAAACTTGTTATTATTCAGGGTTTATCTTCTCGGGACAAGAGCAGGAGAAAAATCGGAGAACGGGAAGTCTAGGAGAATATTTAAATACCCTGCTAAGGAAAATATTTACAAATAACAAATATATCTTTAAAATGTTAAAAGGGACTTTTGGAAACAAACTCTATTTATCCAAGAATTTTATTGTAATATATTTTGTGATATTTTGATAAATTGCCACACTTATTTGACATACCTAATAAAATATACTTTACTTAAATTGTATCGTAAAAAAAAATATTAAATTAATCTTTAAATATTATTATAAAAAATAAAATGTTTATCAATTTGTATAAATATTGAAAACAAACAAAACATCGTAATAAAACTAACTACAATAATTAATATCTTTGAAAAAGCTGAGCTTATATTCTTTAAAAAATGTAAAACAAATCTATTTACTAAGAATATAGTAATAACGTCTCTCCATAATAAAGCACACTAAATAAATCTAAATTATTTCAAAAAATCATAGACATAGGGTATAATCTCTTACGAAATAAATACTCAAATGCAGAAAAGATTAAATAATATTTAAATAATCTATATAAATAATCTTCCTCAGTAAATCTTCTAACCCTTTTACGGAGTACTTCAACAATAGCCATAAATAAATTATAGAAAACAACAGAGAGCTTGCCCGAAAGTATCAGCCAGATAAGCCGTAGAATCTGCGAGATTCGTTGGTACTGGGCCCAACCCGACTCTATCTTTACTTTAACACCGACAGACGACAGTTTAATTTAACAAAGCCAAGTGTAAATTGTCTAGGAATTTGTTGACACAGTATATAGCATCGGCTATTAAGTTAATATCGGCCCCAAATTACGCTTATTTAAGTGACTCAGGTGTTGATAGGGCAATCAAAATGGACGAAGGTGGGAAGATAGGGAGAAGGAGCGTTTTATTTATAGTTAGAAAGCCCTGGCTAGACCCAGTTTAGACCGGCATTTGGCAGACAGCCTGGAGTGTCCGTCTGACCGTCCGATCCGACTGACAGTTTGTCTTGTCTATATGTTCAAGCACCGCCATATAGATTAAGCACTTCTCTGGCCGCTAAGGCTGATAAGGCGGCGCGCAACGACAACAACTCAAGATGATAGGCTATATAGAAATAAACCTTTATGCAATGCAAATTTTTCCACCATAATGCTGTCTGATCTTGGAAATAACTAAAATTAGCCGGTTCGTGTAAACAATTAAGATGACAACAAAGACATGTATTTGTTATAAAGAGTTATTTGAAATATTATTTATTTTAACTGATCAATTTGAGTCTTAGTTTGAAGATTTATTTTCTTTTCTTAAGTTTAAATTCTTATTTATTCACACATAAACAAAACTTAGCTTACAAAGACTATAAACTTGATTAATTTATTTTTACTACCTGTTCAAATGAATTACAAAACCTGAAAACTAAAATATATTTATTATTATTAATCTATATATCATATTTATTATTTAATTATTGTCACTACTAAAAAAGAAAACAATAAATTATACAAGTTTATTAATTTCTAAAAGTTTTCCCCAAATATAAAAAGTTGATCTTATAAATTCCTTAAACATTTATTTTATTTTTATTTACTTACAAAAAAATAGTACCTATATTTTTTTAATGTTAATGGCAATATAATAGTTGAATCACAATTAGATACGAACCTCTTATCAAAACACGTCGAACAAATTAAACAGCAATTCCCCCACAGAGCACTAAAGAAAACGAAATCCAAATGCAAACAGAGAATAACAATAAATACTAATGAATTCATTTGCAATAAACGTTGGCCAAATAGTCGTAAATATATCGCCATATTCATATGGCAATTAAGAACCTGAAGCACGTGAAGGGAGCTTAGCGCTTTTCCAGTAAAATACATTTATATAAAAACCTAAATCATCTCACTGCTGAAAGCCCATAAAAAATTAATAATTTGCATGAAATGAAAACGAAAATTGAAAACAATTTACAGACTGGGAAATGCAACTTAAAAATTCTCCGCTTGTGGGTGAATATATTCCTATGGGCATAACAAGTGTTTCGGATGGGTGTAATGACTACCATTTCCTGTCCCTGCCCCTGCCACTGAAACTGTGGCAATGAGTATGGTAATGACACTCGATGCGAAATCATTGACGTTTTGCCAGCGTTTTTCTTTTATTTGTACTCTTTGTAACGGCTTAGGAGACACTTTGGCAAAAATAAAATATAAATATTGAGTAAAAAATTAAGTTACGGTCTTTAATTTGTAAAAAGTTAATACGACACTTTAATTTTGGGACTTGTTTTACCATAAAACTACTTTCAACTGTCTACCGACTGTGATTTAATTATTATTCGATATATTTTGGATTAATTTAAAAGAAAAAGAAGTAAATCTGTTCTACTAAACATTTTCATTG
>JAEIIF010016126.1:0-10250 GCA_018874455.1 Drosophila trapezifrons | reverse complement strand
AAGCCTCTAATGAAAACTCTAGTTAATGAAGTTTTTAATACAGTATCATAACACCATTATAATTTCAGTATATATCGAAAATTATAAAACTCCCTAAATGTAAGCTATTCTTTTTTGCTGTACTGTAACCATTCCACTTATAAATACCCTTCAAGGCTGGCATTTTCATGGCTGGACGCTCGAATGAAAATAACACTCATACGCCCCGTTGTCTAATATGTGTCTGACTCCTCTCGCCGCTTTCACTTTAGTTTTTCGGGGCTGCCTGCCGCACAGAATGGATGTAAATTTTCTAAATACAGGCAACCTGAAGCAGACACGAAACACCTCCACTTTACACACAACCGAAAATTCCGGCCCCAGGCAATCGCAATCCTCTTAAGGCGTCGCCTTGTTAACATGTCGCATTTTATCCGCATTATTTACGCTCTCCCAGCCGCTCATCGCCCGTTTTGACGCCGTGCTTTGTTTTAACGGCTTTTGTTAGCCCGGCTATTTACACTGCAAAATTGTACTCAAGTGCTAATATTGCGGCCCATGGAGAGACGGCGATAAGGCCGACCGAGTGTTGAGTGGCAACTGCCTTGATACGGCCAGACAATGCCAGACAAATAATAACTGGGATGGCAGGTCAAATGGCAGTTTGATGGCAAGACCTATGTCGATATCGGGGCATATCCATACAGTCTGGGGAGGGCAGTCTGGTAGTCTAGGTGCATCGAGAGTGCTTGCCTTAGATAAGGATTCCCTGAACGGGGCAGCAGACACAGGCCAGCCGATGAAGCCACTCGTATTGCCTCAATGTCTGGGACCATAGAGCCAAGGGCTTCGTAGCAATCAGGGAAAGGGAAATGGCCAAATTATCCTTAAATTAGTTTATGGCAAGAAACTCCAATGATTTATATTCATTTTGATAAAGAGAGCATTATTTATAGAAGAGTTTATCCATTTTGGATTATTATAAACTGCATTATTTATAGCAGAGTTTAACTTGTTTTAGATTTATGTAAAACTTTTAGGATGGAAATAACTTGAAGCTTAGTCAATGTGTTAATTTTGAAGTGCATTTTAAGTCGGAGAAAATCTCCTAAAATGTTCTCAATGTCTTCAGTGAAGTGTGAACATTTTTAAGTGAAGATTCCACAGCAACGACTCAGATCAGCTTATTCCAAATTCCAATTAGGCTGTCTGAGACAAGTTTAGCGAGAAATTTCCAGGCTCCCATCCAATCCTGTCGATCCCAGTCCTTACCTGCACAACCTGAACCAGCCGGCTGGCAAATGCGGCATGTTGACAATTAGTCCCTTAAATTAGGTGGGCAGAACGGGTCCTTCCCACCGAGGCGATGTGGCCTCCCCTTGGTGTTGTTGTGTGGCGTTGAAATGAAATTGATTGTGCTCTTCGCTGCCCCACTGGGATTCTGGCGTTGTGTCGATGGTGTCAAGTGGGGCAGGCCGGCTGAGAGCGGGATGTTGAGCTCCTCGTTAGCTTAAGGTGTTTTGGTATTTGCCTTCGTGGCAGCGGACAATGAGACGAAAGCCGAGTAATTAAGACAGAGTCAAACACTCAACGGAACCACTTAAGCACCACCGAGGAGCAGGCATCACAGAGCAGGGACCCAGCGGCGGCACTGGCACAAAAGGACAAAGGTCAGCGAGCCACTTGGCTCGTGTTTATGCGCCTTTTATGCTGCAACTTCATTAAATTTTACTTTTATGAGAGCAAACAAATCGTTAAAAACATCTCAAAGCTCCTCCACAATGCCTGACACGCCCAGTGCCCGCTGCGCCTCCCTTGGCGTCAGGAGCAGGAGCCGTAGCAGAGGCAGGCGCGGGAGCAGACACAGCTGGGGCAGGAAACGTGGCCGGACAACGGTACTTTTAATTACTTTCTGCATAAATTTGCACTCATTTCCGGCCCTCGCTCGCTGTCCTCCTCCCGCTCCGAAGGTGTAGATGTCTGGACCAGCTGGACGCTAAATGGAAAACAAATTTGGCAGTCACAAGCGCGGTCGAAATAATAGTTGTTCGAGGTGAAAAGAAGTTCTAATTTGATATTTACGTATACCGGATATTAATAAAGGATTAATTTAATTAAAATAAAATATTAAATAAATAAAGTTCCACTCGATTATCTATTAAAAAACTAAAGCAAACGCTCTTTTAAAACTAATATTTAAAGAACTTTTCTAGAGAGAAATACTTCCCCTTAGCTTTAACTTTAACTTAAAGAAGGAATACCGTTTCATTACACCAAGCACTGTTGAAAATATATATTTAAACGTATATGTTGAGCTCCCAACTTAGCGCTTTGTTGGCCCGAATAAAAAATTATGCAAAAGAAAAGTGCAAAGGCGAAAGGTCCTCCGAATGCTGCGGCCCATAAAGGGAGTTGGTCGCGTTCGCTTTATGCCATCCACTTAATGGCGGAGAGCACGGCTCTTAGGGCACATGTGCTGGTGGCGTCCTTCGGGTGTCCCCGATACAAGCTCCCTCCCTGTCGCTGCTCGCTGGCAAATTGTTATTTAATTATGGCATCCTTGCCCCAAAGCCGGGCCAAAGATGAGAGCGGAGACGCAGTCGTGGACCGCAACCGGTCACGTACCGGCGTAATGGCGAATAAATCAACGGCGGAAGCGCTGCTGGTGACGTGCCCCCAATGTGGTTGCTGCTGCCACCAGTTCCACCTGTCCAGGATGTGTCGTTTATCGTCCTTTGCCAAAGGACGCACCAAAGCGGCAGTAGACGCCGCAGCAGCCGAGGCAGCGAGCGTGAAATGATTGACTTTAAAGTCAAATTGCGCAATCTAAGCGGCCAACAGGACCCGCGGGCGTGTACGGAAATGACTTGTAACAGAGGCAACACGGTCTCCAATCAGCGGCAGAGCCGGGCATGACATTCAATTAACTCGATGTTGATGTCGATGCCGGAGTCCGTGGGCGGCTAACCTGGCCCAAAAGCCAGTGACTAGTGCGTTCCAAGGGGATAGATAGATTTCGGAAATTAAATACAGATTGGAATGCATATATTATGACCTTTAACGAGAGTTTAACTAAGTAAAATTCGATTTAAACTAGTTTAAGTTGTATATTTTTCTCCTTTCATTCTTCACTTAACATATTTCTGAAGAGTCTTTAATTACTAATTGATAAGTCATATCTGCGCTCGGAAAACGAAGCACTCAGTTCGAAATAATTGCAAAAAAAAGGAACCCAGAGCAGCTGCTTAATTCAAGAATAAATTTCTGGTTGTTCAGTTCAGAAATGAAACAATTTAATTCTCGATTGCAGACACATATACCCATTTTCCTCTGTTACTCTGAAACTGCTATCTCTCCGATTGGCCGTATCCGACTCTTTGTCTCTGCTCTACGCGCCGGCAACTGACATCCATCTGCACTTGACAGCTTCCGGCTGTGATTATCAAATCAAGAAATAATTGCTTCGATGCCCCCGTCGCCAGTGCCCTCATCAGAACGTAATGGCTCCGTTTGATTCGAGGCTGCTTGGCCAGCAGCTTTCAGCAATTATTTCTGGCAAGCTCAGGCTCATCAGGAATTCAGTTAGCCGGGCTCCTCGCTTCTCTTTGACCCAAATACGGCACCATAATCATTTATCAGCGGACTCATTGTCGGCTCTGAGGAGTCAGCCAAGGACGATCACCGATTTTGGCAGGATTCCTCGTAAATAGTTTTCGATTGCGGCCAAGCAAATAAGTCAATATTAAGTTAAGCGACAAGCAGCACTAAGACGCTTTTGTGGGATGTCCCTCAACCCAGCTTCTACGGTTCTGGTTGCGAAGCAATTTCTTATCCTTTATCAAGGAAACTGTCGCACACAGAGCGGTCTCCATACAGTGAGAAAATTCCTAGAAATAAAGTTCTTGGCCTAAAAAATATTTAAAGAAGTTTGATTAGTTAAGGGAATTGAATGGAGTCTCCACTTAATTAATATTATTTACATTTGAAACCTCAGTTATCTCTTCTTTCGATTATGTCTTATTTCTTGACTTTTTTCTCCCAGTGCTTGCGTGTGAGCTTGAGTCTTTGGGGTGTGCGAGTGTGAGTGCTGAAAATGTGTTTGAAAATCCACTCAAGCTCACTTTAGAAGTCAGCTGGCGACGTCGCATTGACAGCAGGTGGAAAACGGGGGGCCAGCCGGCAGACATTCAACTTTATGCCGGGAACACTCTCAGGGATTCCGGGGATTACCTTTACCCAATTCTTTCTTTCCCCCCTCTTCGCGCACCAATAAACTTGACAGTTAATCCGTAATTGATCTGGAAAAAGGTACGATTATGATAATGAAGCTGACAATGAGAACGCTGATGGAAGTGCTTGCCAGTGACAATCAGGGAAAAGGCTAGGAAAACTCAAAGAAAACTCAAAGAAAACTCAAGGATAACTATAGAGTAACCCTAAGATAAGCCAAAGAGCTCTCCCTCTTGACCGAAAGCAAGCGGCCGTAAGGACACTTGTTTATGTCCGGTGGCTGCTGCTACACTGTCTCCTTCGGCCAAAGCCCTTTCGTCCTGAAAGCCACATGAATTTAAATTTTTATTTGACAATAATAAAAGTACGAACGTGGCAAGACAAATGTCCTTGGGGCAAGGGTCCCGTGGCGGGGGAAATTCGTTTATGGAAATGCGTAAAACGTCGGGATATTCGCAACTTACCTAAGCAGCTATAACAGCAGATCATAAATAAAACAATATCATATGAATGCATATTGCGCGTGTGTGTAATGGAAGGGAAGTGGGCCACGGGAAATGGGATATAGGATGTGGGCCATGCTGGTGTCCTGCGAGCGAGCAAGCAGAATATTATTTGCTTCTTGGCACGCAATTGTCGGGCAAACAAACGAGGCTGCTGGGAGCACGTGCAGGTCCTGCCAGGATATGTAAATACATGCGTGTGTGTGTGCTCATAGCTATAACCATGTTCCATCGACAGTTCCCAGCCAAGATGGCGATAGTGAGAGCGTTAGTGTAACACGAACCCGCAGCCAAAAGTGAGCAAGGACTACGCCAGGAGCATACCAAGTGCCAGCACGATGGCGCAAGTTGTCATAAGCGGTGCTGCCGCAAAATAACCTGCCAACGGCAGTCGGTACAGGACAGGACAGCAGCGCAGAGCAGCATCCTCAGCAGGAGCAGAAGCAGCATCCTCACCAGCACCAGTAGCAGCAGGAGCATTATGGAGGACACTGCAGCGGGACCGGCGAAGAAAAGCGGCACCACGCTCTCCGTGGACCGGGCCGCCTTCCTCCTGCTGCGCGTCAGGAAAGTGTTCAAGAAGAAGCGACAGCAGCGCAAGGAGCGACAGTAAGTCGAATGTTTGCCATTACTTAAGCACCACAGGGGGTGATTTTCGGGTGGGGCGGGGCGGCTGGGATTTGCAGGATTCATAGGATCCGCAGGATTTGCCGCACCGCCGAACAAAGTCCAATGAATTGTCAGGCAGCCGAAGGCAAACAGAATTAACAATCTGTTTGAACGGCGAATGGAAAGCCGGATTGGGCCGCAATCAAAAGCGATTTAGTTGCCAATCGAAATGCCATCAAAGCTGGTCTGCAACTAAAACACTATTGAAGGACATAGTACATAGGATGTTCTAACTATAAGAGAATTCTCTTGCTTTTCATTCTTTAATTTATAAATTTATTTAATTCTAAAGATTTAACAGTAAGCATATTCATCTTAACAATTCGATAAACAGATTGAAACGCCATTATCCACTCAATAGTGATTTACTTGTCAACGAATAATTAATGAAGCTTGTCCGAAGACACTAGTGGTTCCTCTGATACCATGATAATTACTGTAATTATTTATTTACTAAAATTGTTATTTGATTGAAAGCACTCGAATTAATCACATTAAAAGCATTGTAGCCGAAGCCTAATAAATTAAATTGATCCAAAGGAATATCCGTGTTAACAAACGTCATATAATAAATTCTTTGCAGACTGTAAAATAATTGCAATACCTATGATTTAATTTAACAAATTTAATTGGGATTTCATTTGACGAAGTTCAGTAATAATTGAAGTATTATTTAATAAAGTCCTGTTGGACATTCTTCCACCAATACAGAGAAAATTTGCTGACTTTAATTCGATTTCTATTGTTCCATATTTTTTTTCGGCATTAACTTTATTGATTCTGTAAGTTTTAGTTTATTTTCAACATTATTTTAAGGATAGAAATGCGCCTTAAATGCATAAGATTCTATGGTAGAAAGCAGAGTGAATTATTTTATATACTTAGATTTTTATATTTATTTTCAACAACAAAAGCGTTTTCTTAGAATAATAGAAAATATATGCATTACGATTTCCGGGAAAACTAAAGTTATTTTAGGAAAATAATTACGCAGTTTCGCTGAAATCCACAAATACAACTCCTGCGCATCTTGCACTTATTCTTCCCGGAAATGGGAAATAAAACCTTAGCTCCTGCCTTCTTGGGGTTTCTCAACCGAGTCATCTTCGGCGCCTGCCAACGCATTTTCGTGGCCCCCGCAATCCGGATGCATCGTGTGAAGGACCCTCAAGGTGGCCTGATAAATACGGCGTGGCACTTGGCCCCGGGAATTCTTCAGTGGCCAAGTACATGGGCGTGGCACGGTGCAAATGAGGGCGAGCCAGCGGCGTCGGAGCGGTGGAATGCCCAACCAATCTCGATTCCCATGCACGTCCTGCAGCTACTGCTGCTCATTTGTCTGGTGGAAATTGTAGGGAAAGCTGCTCGTTAGAAATTCGCAGCTATGTTTATCCGCATTCTCCTTTGCTTATTGCACAGCTGCTCTTTAAGGATGTTTTTCTCTGTGCGTGTGCTCTGCTCCTTCTTCTTCCTTTCGAGCAGCTCAAGCTGCAAAAGTAAATTTTCGAAATTTTTTTGCCCGGCTGCATCGCCGTAATGAAAATGCTTTTTATGTCTCGGCATTCGCATGCTCAACATTTGCTTAAGCAGGGACCGCCGAAGAATGCCAAGCGCAAACTTAATTAGGCACGAGCCGCCCGTTTCCGGCGATGGCCATGGCTATGGGTGGGTTTTTCCAAGTACGTCTGCTTAAAGTTCACCCGCTTATCCGGGATGGCAGTCTCCTTTAACCCGTTCGTCCTTCGCCTGCTGATTTGATTACACGAACAACATTTGCCCTAATTATGCACGCACATGTAAACACATCGCACAGCAAATGCAATTACACGACCCCACAGACACACACACACGCACACACACATGCTGGATTAAAGGGCGCCCACACTGCGTATGCGTAATTTGGCCAAGCCTTTCGGCTTAGTTGGCCTTTTTCCAGACAAATGCCGCCCAAAATGCGACAGGAATGATGTCGTAACTGATGTTAATGTTGCTGATATCGTTGTGTACCAGGACATCACTCTCGGTACTCACTGTGTGTGTGTGTGCTTGGGCCAAGAACTTCATTAGTTTCCCTCTGGAAGTGTCCGAGGTGCAAACAGGATTCCCTAATTGGAGTATGCAAATGGGAATAGAGATTGTCTCCGAGGAAGGCCGTAATTGAATCACAAATTAAGCATGAGGTGACTCCGAGTGATAATCTCTCCCTCAAGGGCGCCCTACTTCATATCCCTTTGATCTGCCTCGGCATTAACTCGTTTCCGGCTGCCGGGCTTGGCTCATTAAATAACACCTCTCCTCGCATGGCTCCATTATCGGGGTGTTAAACTTTTACGCAGACCAGGCCCCGTCTTAAAACACTTTTCACGGCAATTCCGGCAGCATGTTAACCTTTTTTTTGTTCACTCTTCCACTCTCGCCCGTTGTTGGTGGGTAATGTACGATTTACGGTTACGAGTATTTCACGTCAATTATGTAGATCCGCTTTGAGTTATGTGAGTGGGCCGTGGCGGGGCTCCCTCTCACCTCTCAACCCTTAATCCTGAGCCTTTAACCCTACGACCCCCTGGCCTCTGCCGCCTCTGCTTCCTGGCTTTGTTGCGTTCCCAGCGCCCTGCTGCGACCTGTAACAGCTTGCCCTTAGTGGGTGCTGCTCGTATGCTGCGGCCCTGCGTGTGTTTGCCTTTGTGCTCAACGCTCTTGACAGCGCCTGCCGGCGGTTCCCAAACCGCTCAGGCTGGCTGCACAGCCAGAAAAAAGAATCCTCGAAAATTATTCATTATTTTGTTGCTAGAAAAACAAGGTTCAACATATGCATATAACCTAAAAAAGGACTCAAAGTCTAGTCTTATTTAGTATATATGTACACATATTGTTGTATTTCTTAGAGGGGTTTTTTACTAAAAAATATAAAAAATCCAACGAAATAACAAATTAAATGAAAGCATTTCCTGGCACCACACTTTTTTGTTTATTTGAATTCACAGAAATACAATATTGTTAATATAATGATATTTTGGGCAGAGTTCTTATCAGTTAAAAAGAAATAATTAAAATAACTTCCTTGGGTAAAATCAAATAACCTTTACATATAACTTTAAGCCCTTGAGTATAAAATCTTTTACGACAATCGGCTAAATCGATTCCCATTCATTTTGAAGGCTAATAACTTAAATTTAAAGCTAGTTTCCATGCACATTAAAGCTAATTGATTACTATTTAATGCAATTTGAGCACGCCAATGCCGTTTTTCCATAAAGAAAAATAAATAATCGTGCGACACGAAATGAGTAGCTTGGGGAATTTAAGTTTTTAAAGTTAAAGTTGTAGAGGGATTGTCTTTTTTTTTTGTTTACATCAAGGAGCTCCGAATATCAATTTCTAAGGTTCCCTAAGATACCTTCGAAATATATATACAAAATATTAGTAGAATAGTAAAATTGAATAGGTAAATCCTTAAACTCCAATTACTAAGCTAGAAATCTTTTAAAATACAAAAGTATAAATATTTTATATGAGAGGAAAGTTGTCTTAGAAAATGCTGAAATTTTACCAACATTATTGAATTTCCTTTATAAAAATTAAATACGTCTGTTTCACAAACCTATTTTCCGCTTAGTGTGTCGCTCTCATCAAAACAAAAGAGGCGTCGTGGGCCCCTTAAAAACTTTAACTTATTTCGCTAGAGTATTCCGTAATTTCCCCTTTATTTATGTGTGGACATTGTGCCATGTTGCTCTTTTGGCAGCTTTAACTATTTCGCATGTTTCCTCAAGTTGCCCGCTGTTGTTTCGCCCCGCCCACTCACCACTCCTCAATCCCCACTCCCGACGATGCAAGGACGCAGATAAATTGCTTACATGATTCCAGTCCCACTCCCAGGACCAAGTACCAAGGAGGAAAGAGCTTGAAGCGAGTGCGGGTGCAGCCTTTCCCATTGAATGTGTTGTCCCTAGCCGGGATCTTGTAAATGCCTCTGGGCGATGAAAAGTTTTGCTGATTTCTGTTCGTTTGGCAGCCCTTCGCTGTCATCGTCATCAATATTGCAGGGAACTCGCTGGGACTCTGGCGGATATTCGGTCGCCTTGGCGAAATGTCAAAGTCAGAAATAAATCAAATAAAAAGTTTTCCGTTTTTTGTTAGTATCGATCAGAGTTCCTCTTTTTTTATATTCCTTTTTTTTTTTTGCATACAATATGCGTGCAGTTCAAGTGGTGGGTGGATCGGTCTGAGTGCCCTTTTGGGCATGGGTTACCCGGGGTGTGCAGCTGTTCCATCTGCCAGGACAGACGTATGTATCTGGCGTAGGCGTCAAGTTGGGAATCGAGTTCGAGTGCCAGGAATTCGAATTCAATCACACATCAGGCTGCAGTAATATCTAGGAGTTCATGCAAAAAAGGGAAAGAGGCAGCTGTCGCACACAGCGGATGTCGGTTGGCTGGGTTTGATGGTTTGCTGGTTGTTGCTGTGCACAGGGCGGCCTTTGAGGTGTTGAAAGTAATTTCCACACAACAATCAAATGTAATTCAAAAAAGAAAAACCGAAATGCGCAAATCGACAGCTGACAATGACACTCGCCCAGCGCAGTGTGGCCGAAAATGAATATACAAAAAATACACAAGAGACATTCAGGGCTGTCTCTTTTAACCAATATTAAAATAAGCGACCGACAGCAGTTCCTGAAACGTAAAATAAACGAAAGAGTAATTGTTAAACAAATTGTATAGAATAATTGGTACATTTTACAAGACTTAAAATATCCCTTATGGAGATCTTCAACAAGAGCAACTTAAACCGCTCAGCAAGATGAATCTGCTTATAGTGTCATGACACAGGGCACAAGTTTTCATTAATTAGAGTTTTCATTAGAGG
>JAEIIF010016121.1:0-18264 GCA_018874455.1 Drosophila trapezifrons | reverse complement strand
CTCTAATGAAAACTCTAATTAATAAAGTTTTTAATACAGTATCATAACACCATAACCAAAGAAATTATATCCCAAAAATTCCAATAATAAAATATGACCTTATTCTCTGGTTTTATTCTCTACTTAAAGTCTTAAATCGACTTTCCCTTCAGTGTAGCATCCATGAAAGTTGCCAGCAAATTGCGCGTAAATCCCATAAACCGTTTACAACTACAACAGCTCTCATCGGGCGTCATCGATGACGATGAGGACGATGATGACGGTGGCTCCATGTTGTTGTTATTGTTATTGCCATTTGTTTTTGTTGCTGGCTGATGCCACAACAGCCGCCTGCAACAATAACAAAGCGATTTTTATGCACACAGACATTGGCTCGTCGTCGGTTTTAACGCTCCTCTAAAAGCGTTTTTCTTTTTTTCTCGAGAGGTGGAAATGCCGAATCAACCCGCTGACAAAGCTAAAACCCTCTCCTCGGTTTACGTACTAGCCAGGCTAAAGGTTCTTAAAAACAAAAAAAAACAACAAGTACCGTAAATGAAATTTATTTTTATTAGTTAAAACTCATGGCATTATTTGCATGCTGTCAGGAAGGAGGAAAAGTGCATTAAGGGATTTGTCTGCGCAGAGTTGATACTGACTGACTCTCTATAAAGTTGTTTTATTTCCACGCTGATTGAGAGGGCTTTAAATTATGGAGGAGTTATTGGAAATAAAAACAAATTGGTGGATAATAATGCAGATTTTGCACTCTAGATGTTTGGCTAGGAAATTATGAGAATAATTTTTACAAATTCTCTCAGCGAAGTTTACCTAGCAAAGTATATTATTGTGCAAAAACTTGTAATTTTCGAACTCAAATAGAATAAATATTAAGAAAGAAATATTTGGAGTGTCAAAGTAGTTTAAATCCTACAAAATTTAGAAAATCAATGAAATATGAAAAGATTTCAATAAGGAAAAATTTACTTATTCAAAATCAAACTTTAATAAATATGTCTAATATTTTTAAAGTAATAAAAATCCTTCTGAGTAAAGTGTATAATTCTTTAGCGACAATTTGCAATTTTAAATCTTATTATATCTGCATTAAACATGTTTTACGATTAGATAGCCTCATTTAAATCCCTGTTTTGAACTGATGTTCCTATTTCTACTTATCTCAAATGTTTCATGTAATGGCTAGTTTTTCCCTTTAATTTGTATCTTATCATTTTATTCCTTTTCCTTTAGCAGGAAAATATTTAAATTTTTTAGCAGGAATATTTATAGCTTTTGTTTTGAGGACCTTATACCAACTGATTGTTTTATTTTTGATAATCTCAAATGTTTATTTTATAAAGAATCCCTTCCTTTATCAACAGAAGCACTGTAACTCAAAATAAGTGTCTTTTAATGGTCACTAATATTTATAAGGACCTTTTACCAACTGTAGTTCCTAATTTTGAAAATCTCAAATATTTCTTTTGGGGGGAAAAGTCCTTCCCTTTCTTAGCAGAAAGCTCTGAGGCGAAGCTTTCGCTTAACAGTGGCTACAACTACCCCTCGGCACACTGTTAGATGACAGAGCTACCCCTTACAACAAATTCTACGAATTTCTACCCCTGATTATTGGGGGGGTTGAACCACCCACCCCCTTCGCGAGAAACACACACACACACGAACGACTCGCAATACCCACGCATAGTTTGCACCTTGGCGTCATGCGCTCTGTCGATTTTAGGAGTCGACGTCGGCTTTTTGGTCGTCGGGAAAGGCAGTCGTCGTCGTAGTCGCTGTGCCTTTCCGTTCGTCAGCTTTTCACGAGCTGATACGCTTTTCCGCGCTTCGGCATTCAGTTTGCTGCGTTTTTCGGGGGGTGGCACTCGGGCGTTCGGGCGGGAAGCTCACCTGAAGAGCCGAACGGGCCACGACTGCCACCATCTGCACCCCCCTTTTTGGCCGCATTTCCGAAGCAGGTGTAACAATTATTATTTTCTCGTTGATTTTGCTGCCGACGTCGTTGTCGTTTTGGCTTTTTTCTCTCTCGCTCGCTCCTTCTCCCTCACTCGCTTGCACCTTTGCACCTTTTTGGCGTGGCCCCGTCTCGCTTGCACTCACGCCTCGTTGGGTGGCGCACACGCATGGCGCATGCATTCGCTGTCTCACGTGGGTGTGTGTGTGGGTGCGTAGGTGTGTGTGTGTGTGCGGGTGTGCTTTCGCTGTGTGTGTGTGCCAGTAATGTTACTGCAACAATTGCGTTTACAACAGCAACAAGAATAAGAGAAAGAGATGGGGATTTGGGGTTAAAGGGGGGTTTCCCTTTCGTTATTTTAGAATACGAAGCTTGGAATACGAACATACTCCTCCAGTTCCGATCCTCAAAAGTCTTATATCCTTTTCCCCCTTTTAGTTAAATTCTTTTCTTTATTTATTATTGGATTTGAATATTTCATTAGAATAATTAGGCTGTTTAGGATATAATATTTGTATTTAAAATATATTTAGAATCAACTTATGAGTGTTATTTTTGTAATAAAAATTAAAGCGTTATGATCTTTTGGAAATATAACTATTTTTATATAATTTTTCTATAAAAAATATATTTAACTTGCCTTTAATAATATGCATGATCCTTTTCCCTTATAATATCCCTTTTATAATCACAAAGAAATATTTACTGACTAATCATAACCAAAATTGTAGATTTTGCTAGCAATGATATGGTATTATATCTTACTTTTCTATTATAACTTATTTACAAGCTATTACCTTAACTATAAATATAAGAACTCTTATATCATACATATTTCCAAAGATTAAGGGTATAAAAACATTATTAATACCTTCGTTCTTTTAGAAACCCTCGTATTAGTTATAATTTCAGTCTATTCTTTAGAAATATGAGTGGTATAAGAGTTCATTGCTATAGTTTATGATATGATCTTACTAAAAATATAAAACTAACTTAATGTACATGATTAAATTTATATCATTTGTATTTAAGCCTTGCGGAATGTGGTCCCCAATTTATTTCTATTAAATACCTCATCATTCTTTTGGTAATTTATTTGTGGTATAAGAGCTCATTGCCATTGCCTCGCTGAACGTACTGGACAAAAGGCACTTGATAATTGCGCACCTGAGAAGAGCAGGAGAAATACGAATTAAATCCCACTACTGCCGGCAGGTAGCAGGTTAAAAACAACAACAGCTGAGAGCGAAGCGAGAGAGCACAAAAGGTGTGCTACTGATGACTGGTAGTTTTTTTTGTTCCTTTCCATATTTTCTCCGCCATACAATTTTTCGGAGTCGTCGCTGCCAAGAGGAGAAATTCCGAGCGACGATGAGAGCCGATGCCCGATGATGGTTCTTGGTTCTCGGTTGGTAGTAGCCTCTCGTTTCTCGGTTTTTTGCGCTCGGCGCTCGGTGAGGTTTTCGGTTTAGCGGCCCGAAGTCCGGTTCTTTGGAGAAGGCCCACTGTTGCTTTATTTTGGTTAACACGCTGCTCTGCCTCCGTCGCTGTCTCGGCTGGCGTCGCTGTCTCAGCCGGCGCCGGCGTCGGCGCAACAGATTCACGGACTCCGAAACACAAAAAGGTATATTACCTTAGAATGCCAGTCGTTCTTACTTCAGTCTTCGTACAGTCTTTGCTTTAACCCGTTCCAAACTCTGTCCGCCGCTGGCTCTCTATAGGAACTATATGGTAGTACTCGTCTTCGTACTCGTACTCGTATAACAGCATCGTGTCGTATCGGTATATCGGTCGTATCGTATCGTATCGTATCGCATCGGTGTGTTCCGTGTGCTGTTCCCTGGATCCGTTCAGTTATCATCCATATCGAAAGTCGGTGGTTCTACTACTGCTCGTACTCTCCTCCCAGTCGCAGTCGCTGTCGCAGTCTCTGCCGAAGTCACCGTCGCTGCCAGCGTAGAAACACTGAGTAAAAACCCACCACCACATCATCATCATCGCAGCACACACCTCCGCTGGCCAGGCGACATCATCCTCTAGTAGTAGCAGTAGCAGAAGCAGCAGTAGCAGAAGCAGCAGCAGCACGGCAGCAGCAACAGCAGCAACTCACCTCCGAAAATTTCAATATCCAAATCAAAGTCGGGTTCAAATCGAAAACGGCCGCAACAGCAGCAACAACGCAACGCAACGCAACCTCTCAGCACGCGGATAATGATAAAAAGAAAATAAAACACGCGCAGTTCACATTCAGTGCCCGACTTGAACAGATCACAGCCACTCCCGAGAACTTTAGAGAAATTCATCAAGAATTAAATAATCACAATCTCAAGAAATCTACAAATCACATTTCAATCGAAAATCCAAAACCCGCTTCCGGCTTTTTTGCGCGTGTGACCGACCGAAAAACCAAACAAAGCTAAACTCTAATTTTCATTTTTACCCCAGTGCTACTTCTCTCAAAAAAAAATGTAAGAAGAAATACAAGTAAAAATTATAAATAAAAAAATAAGCCAAGAACAAAACAGTATCAAGAAAAGACCAACAATATTTTGTGCTCACCGACAGAAAAAAAAAATACAAAATAAAAAACAAGTAATAATTTAACAATAAACGAAAAAACGAGCCGAGAGTTCGTTGCTCGAGAAACGCTCTTCCATACTCGAGCTCATCGTTTCTTATAGGCCTTGGCAACAACAAGTTCTGAGCCATCAATCTCTCGTTCGCTCACTCTCTCATTCTCCTGGAGACACACTCTTTTGGGCCGCCGTTTAAGCCAGACATGGGCCAAGAAATTTCCGAGCCGGCAAAACGCACAGAACCCAACAAAGAAACACGTTTTTGTGTTTGAAAAAAGGCAGAGCAAAGGCAGAAGCTGAAATAAAAGCAAAGCAAAACAAAAAACACTGAAAAATAGCAGGCGAAAAAAAATAAATAAAAAGAAAGAAGAGAAGAGCAGAGAAGAGGAAAAACGCAGACGTAGTCGACTTCTTCTGGCCATAAAACCTTATGGCCAACAGCGTTCCAATAGGCCGCACACACAGCTCAGCGCGGAGGTTCGACTCTTCTGTTGGCCACTTGTCGCTATTGCTATTGCCTACTGCTAAGTACGCATCCGAATAATTCCCGTAGTTTATTTTTATTGTTGTAATTACACGTCTGCTGTTCGCACTCGCACTTGGCCTGGCCCACGCGGCCACAGCCATGGGCTTGAACTCTCGCTTCGCTCCTCCTTACCTGCCTGAAATTTCTACTTCTTATATATTTTTTTTTGCACCAAGCCAAAGTGTGACTCAACAACAAAAACAAAAAATAAAACAGAAACCGGTAAAGCCAAAGAAATTTCGTGCGTGTGTTAATCAGAATCACAGAGAAGAGACACCAGCGAACGGGAGAGAGAGAGCATCGAAAAACGTGTTTTTTCACAACACAACAATAAAAAGAATGCCAAAAAAAAAGGTTAAATTATTTACACACTTGAAAAGAGACAGACGAGAGGAGAGCACAAAATATTATATGAGCAAAAACGCGAAATATTCCATACATTATTGGTTCCCTCATTTTTTTTGCTTTTGTTCCAGAGCCATAATTACAAGTCTCCGCAACTTAACAAAAATATTTATTGAAAACAAACAAAGAAAGAAAAAACAAAAACTCTACTTCACTCTTCATCCAACTTCAACCGACTCTGACTCGACACTTAATTGGTAATAAGAGCAAATTATTATTAAATATTCATGCCCATTGTGTCTCGTTTTTTTGTTGTTTCTTATTTTGTGCATTTAACTGTTATTCATTCGTTTGTGTTTAATTATTATTCACTTCATTTGGTTTCCAATTTCTATAACATATTTTGCTATTTTTTGGAGCTTTCAAGTTTGGCTTTGAATTGGCAAAAAAAAAAAACAAGAAAAAAATGTATAAATTCCAAAATTGTATCAATTTATTTGTGAAGAGCTATTCATTTGATTTAAATTTTTATAAAAACATGACATTTTATTTGTACCTCACAAGGTGAAAAATAATCACACCAATTTTCTGCCATCTCCTGACCAGCAATCAGAAACTGAAATAGAAATGCAGAAGACAAGCCCCGTATAAATAAATCTATAACGAAATCAAAGCGAAAGAAATCCCTGGTATTTTTCTAAGCCCAAACCGAAAATCCCTCTCCAAAACCCAAACCAAACCACCCGTCCCCAAAAAACCCCATCAGCCATCAAACAGAAACCATTAAATAATCAAAATCAAAACCCAAGACAACAAAATAATAAATAAACATAAAAAGAAATCATACAGAAAGGCACAAAACGAGAAGCAGGCAAAGAATACAAGTGGTGAATTGTTGCTAAAATCAGAGAATCAGAAGAATTTCATTCGGTACAGAACAGTATTTTAAATTATATTTATTCGAATTAAGTCAAGATCAATAATCAAAGATTTTCAAACGATATTTACAAGAGAAGTCAAAGAAATCGAAGAAGAGATCTAAGAAGAAATCCTGTTGAGACATACACGACAAAAGAATTGTGAATTTTATATAAATTTATATATACATATATATCCAACATATATCTATATAGATTTGTATGTTCGGTTGTTAATTTTGAGCGTAATTTAAAGAGTGGTTTTCGGGGGGGAGAAATCAATTAACAAAGGTAACCACAAAGGAAAAACGGGAAAAGCTAAACGAAAAGGAAAAGATAAAAAGGTGATAGCCTGATCGAAAAGGTGGAGGGATAACCGCGCGAATAAAGGTTGTTAAATTGAAAATTAAGTATAAATATTTACAAAAGAGCGAAATCAATCCCTTTTAAAATAGAGCAACATATCAATTAATCAGCGGCGCATCAACGGGCAGGCAAACGATGAGAAAAATCAAACAAAAATAGCCAGGAATTTGTTAGATGTAGAAATATAAATAAACCCCCAAATATTGCAATTCGAATTAGAGTTTGTCTTGAAAAAAAAAAGAAAAAGAAATCATTGTCTATGCATACTGACTTAAATATCGGTTGTAACGAAGGCGTAGAGTCAATTTGTAAGTTTTAAGAAGCAATCAGCGTCAATCAGAGAGACCCAATCAATCTCAATCTCAAATCACTCTCCAATCTCCAGTCACAAGTAGCTTAAAGTAAGAGGGGCTTTACGATTTTAAGGGAGTTTTAGGGGATCGCCGGGTCTAATCAATGCCTCGATCGACAAGAAAACGCGTTTTGACAATCACACGAAATTAGCGTATTTCATATATACACATCAGACCAGACTCTGATTATATAGGATTTATATATATACATCTCTACATCTAAACGGCATATATTTATAAAGAACTTTTGCTAGCTTTTAGCACACTTTACAGATCCTAAATCGAACCTCTATTCTACGACAATCTCTAACGACAACAACCTCTAATAACTCTCCTCTGAATAATAACTTCGAGACTTAATCCCAATCAATCTACAATCAATCGATCAATCAACCTACAATCAATCCGAACTTTAAACAATCTTCTAAGCGGTTTTCACAAATCTCTATACACATATTTATATACACGTCTAAGATAGTAGTGATATATCGTAAATTATAAGGAATATTAAAACTTAAAGTACGCTCAAAATAAATTAAAGAAAGTAGAGTTGCTGGGTGATCTATATTTTTTTTCTGTCCATCAACTTATTGTAGCAACAATTCGCGTAAAGCTTAACGACACACAATTGGCATTATAGCATATATACATAGTGAGAACATCGAAAACTAATTCAATTGGCATTATAATCGATATATAGATAACAGCAGAAAACAGAGCTCATATATATTATATATATTAAATTATATATTCACCAAAACACACACAAATCAAATCCTGTGCAATTATTCCCCAAACTCAAAAAATAAACCCATCAAGAAAATACCAAAAAAGTAACGAAAATCAAAAACTCGAAACGCGCCAAAAAGATATAAATCAAAATAAAGCAAAAGCATAAATAAAAAAAAAAAAACAAAACACTCAAAACTGAAACAAAAACGAAAAGAAAAAGTGCTAAAAATAAAAGTAAACAAGAAGCGGAGGAGATTTTTAATCAACATTTGTTGCCAATAAAACTGTCATCATTGCCGCGTTAACAGAAACCACGGCGTCAGCAGCGATTGCAGCGCTCAGTATCAGCAGCAGCTCTCAAGCGTCGCTAGCCGCCAGCGCCAACGCCTCCGCCACGCCCACAACGCCCACGCTCACACCCACACCGCCCACGCCCGCCGCCACGCCGCCCACAGCAGCAGCAGCAGCGACAACGGTAAAGAGCGAGATCGCTGCCACCGATTCGGCCGAGTGTTCCCCTATACAAGATTTAATCATGGTAAGCGCCGCCCAAGAAATCCGATCCTAAAAAAATCTGCCTAAAAAGAATTACCGAAAAATCCGCACAAAAGCAAAAAGAAATCAAGAACTAGATCGCAAAATTATCACCAGAAATAAAAATTCAAACAAATTCGAAATCTGTATCAGGAACCTACATATATCTTGATCGAGGCCATATAACAACTTATATCAACTATATAAAGAGCAAAAATATATATGAAACTTGTACAGTTTACTATGCAAAAAGCCAACTATATTCCTAAACTTACTTTTTTTTTTTGGTTACCTCTGCCTCTCTCTCTAACTCTGCCTTAATTAATCTATCTATAAATATATCTAAAAACTAAACTAAACTATATTTTTCAAGCAATTTCAAATAGATCGGTAAGGTGTCAATGGTGCAGGCTTAATTTAATTCTTAGTTGTAAATATTTAAGAACCTTTGTTGATTGATAGCTCTTCGGTTTGTTTTGGGGAACTAGTTTTAGTTTTAACAATCACTTTACACCTTGTATATATATATATATGGGTTATTTTTAGGTTGTGTTTTAGGTTGCCAAGCCATTGACATTAAAATCTAATTAAAAGCCGAACGAACTCATGATTTGGCCACGAGCAAAAAAACTTTCTCGACTTCTTTGCTTATGCTACTCTTCTTCCGCTTCAGTGGCCAAATTGTGAGAGGAGCGGGCCTAGATCTTTTGAAATTGAACAGAAAAATCTCTGTGCCACACTCGTGTCTCTCTGTCTCTGTTTCTGTCTCTATCTATGCCTCTGTTCCCGCCTCTATCTTTATGGTTCTATCTGGTTCCAATTGTAGTTTTAACTATCCACTGGTAGCGCTCGCTAAGCTCAGCTCTCTTTCTCTCACTTGCCTTCTCCGCTATCTCTATCTACGATGCCACTTTTGAATCACTTCCTGTAGCCCAAAACTTATTCTCCAGCCTCCAGATCCCCAAGAAAAAAAAAATATAACACGGTGCTTATCCAGAGATCCCGAATCCTCTTCGATTCTGGTCAATTTATGTGGAATTGGAATTGATAAAGGTCTTTATTTTGCATAAATTCAAGAAAAGAAAGGTATTTTTATAGATTAAGCTTATAATTTTAATTATAATTTGTTAAATTCTAATGAAGAATGTAGATTTTAAATAAAGAAAGAAATCAATGCCTTGGTTGTCTTAAATAGTTTACAAAATGACTGGTATCTCATAATACTAATTTAAAAATGCATTAAAAGACATAAAAAATATAAGCAGAGACAGCCATGAAATGCGATTACTTTATCTGACATATTTATTAAGAATAATATGTAGTTTTTGTATCTATTCGAAATTTATATATTATTATTATTTTAGAAAACAGACATTATTTTTATTATCAATTCCAATTGCACATAATATTGTAACTGAATGGAACACGGGACTTGGGAACATAATTACAGGACTCCCCAACTCAACCAACACTAAACTTTTCAGTTAGTTTTGACTTTAATTTTTGTATTATTTTTGTAAAAAAGAAAAAGAAATAAAAGAAATACAAGAAAGACCAATTCAAAAACCAAACTGAAAACCCAGAACATAAAACCAAATACAACAAATAATCTGAACCTGAACCCACCACGCACAGCAAATGCAATTGTTGCACGCACCGCCGTCCACGCATCCGCATCCTCCACATCCGCATCAGCATCCGCATCCGCAGCAGCAGCAGCAGCAGCAGGCACAGCAGCAGCAGTCGCAGTTGCATCCGTATCAGGCCATGCAGGTGCAGCACCAGCATCAACAGCAGCAGCATCAGGCGGCAGTGTTCCACCAGCAAGTGGCAGCCCTTGCCGCTCAACAGCAGCAGCAGCAACAGCAGGCGCAACAGCAGCAGCAGCAGCAGCAGGCGCAGCAGCAACATCAGCAGCAACTGCAGCAGCAGTTCCACTACCAAGCCCAAGCTCAGGCTCAAGCCCAGGCCCAGGCCCAAGCGCAGGCCATGCTGCAGACGTACATGCAGCTGCAGGTGAACAGTGTCCCGGTGACGCCCACCAAGCCGTCGGCGGTGGCAACAGTGGGTTCTATGGGCCCCATGCCCATCTCCGTGCCGGCGCAATTCTTCGCGGCGCCGAGCACACCGCTGACGATCATTCCGACGATCATACCGGCCACGCCCACTTCGGCGGCCACCACACCGACCAACAATGTAAATAATACAGTTAATCTATCAGCCGTAACTAGAACTACTACCACTACTACTAAAGAGCAGCCGCTGGCAGCCGGCGGTCATGGAATCCCAAACGCTGGCCATCACCATCATCGGGATGATGCCGCCTCCTCCATTCTGGGCCCGGCACCCCTGATCCTGGCCAGCGTTCGGGGTTGCAGCAGCGCCAGCAGCGGCTGCAGTTCTGCATCTTCTGATTGTTCTATGCCATCGCCAACTTCACTACACTTATCTTCTCCTAAAAAGGTTTGTGTGTTCACTAAAAAAAAACGAAAAAAAAAAAATGAAAACGCTTTGAAAACAACTCTCTCTCTCTCTCCTCCTTTGAGTTCTCCTTCATCCATAATAGATTAACTCTCTTCTCCCCCTTTTTTAAACTAACTAACACTTTGTCTACCTCGCTTTGCCTGCCATGTTTTTTGTGAAAAACTAACTCTCTCTTTATCTGGTTTTTCCATCACTTATCACCGTAGTTCTTGAATCTTCTCATTTGCTGTTGTAATCCTGAATGTTGTAATTATTAGTAGCCTTTGCAGTTTTGTAATTTTTAGACTCCCTGTAATAGTAAGATCCTTAAGTTAGAGCTAAAATGATATAAACCTCGAAACTATAATCCTACTTGATAATTCTAACATTTTTTGTACTCTAGGAACCATAATGTATTTTTTCTAATTGAATCTAATTTGATTGTGTACTTTGCATTATTCACTGGACAATTCTAATATTCTTTCTAGAGAATTCTGTATATATAGTTATCTAATATAGTAATAAATCTTTAATTTGTATATGGCAAATACTTTATACACCAGATATAATGATACTTCCAGTTGGAAATAGTTCTAAAGGTTCTTTAGAATCCTCTTAAAATATTTATTGAAAAAGTGATACTTGTACTTGGGGAATATAACTTCTTTATTGAAATTGTCTGTTCTTTGTAGGCTTAAAATCCTATTTTATTATAATAAATTTCATAGAAACAAGGTGTGCAAAAGCTACCATCAAAGTTATTGGCATAGTTCCCACGTCTTCAATTATTAAAGATATTTATTATGCCAAGTGTGATGTTAGGGTGCGAATTGAACGACAATTAAATGCCAATTAAATAATATTATATATGTATATAGTGCGCAGGCCGTTTTGATCCCTTTTCATCCTTCGCTTCTTTTTTTATGGGCCCACGTCCGACTGAAGGGTCCTTTTTTTTTGGGGTTGTGTGTGAGTCAATTGCGCGTAATAAAATAATGTGCAACCGCTCGGCCAGCTGACCAGCATACAAATGAGCTCCAGCCTGATCGGGTTTCTATATAAATTCCGCACGAATTTATGGACTCAATCTCAACTTTGTTGGAAGTTCTTCTGAAGGCCAACCAAAAAAATGGGGGTTTTACAAAAAGAGCAAGCTTTGACTGGGTTTATTATTTTATCAGTTATAACAATCGCGTTGCAGGCGGACATTAACCGCAATTGTTTGGCCAGCACTTACACTTTGTCCCCGCCAACTTTTCCTGCTTTCGACTTGGTCCTTTTTGCAGTGTTTTTCCCTGCACTTTCCAGTGGCCACATGTCGCCCATATTGATTAGTTGGCGTTGAAAATGTCGCTGCAATTTGTTGGCGCAAACTGCAACCTCCTAGTATTTTTTTCCCCGTCCCCCGTTAAAAGGCAATAGAACGGCCAGTTGTGTGTTGTGACCCTTTGCTCCTATTTCAGTTGTATTTCCCCAGATGTTGTTGCCACTGTGTCCAGTCTCGTGTATCGCCCCCGTATCCTGTGTCCTTTGTGTTAGGTGTCCAAGTGTCCGGGTGTCCGGGTGTCGGGTGTCCACGGTGCGTATGTGTGCTCAGTTGGTTATTCTACGGAACGGCTGTGCCACATTTATTATCGATTTATCGCGGCCAGCAAGGAGCTGGTCTCTGCCTGCAATTACCACACCCTACGAGCCCCCGACTCTCATTAATGTTTAAACTGTACTTAAATGACTCTATTATAAGGACCCTTTTTCCCGCCATTCACACACACCCAGGGCCAGGTTAAATTATCTGTAATTGATTTTGTTTAACATACGGCTCCTCCCACAACCACACCTCCTGACACATTTATTTGAAACGTTTGATTTTCGTTTGTTTTATTTTCCATCTGGCAAAGCATTCGGACATGAAAATATTTTGTGATTAAATAGTTTTCGCATCGCTGATGTTGTGTAATTATTATTGTTTTAAGCACACAAAAACGACATATACAGTTGTATATATTTAAATGGAAATCATTTGTACGAGTATTATTTTCGTATTTTCCAATTTCCACCTGTAATTCCCATTGTTGGTTACATTTTGGCAAATATTTTCAACGGCAGCAGCCGGTGGTGAAATGCCTAAGCAAATAAAACTGAAACCGTAACTGAAACTGAAACCCGGCGACAAACAACCCCAAGGTGCTAATAAAGCACCACAAAACCGCAGGATAAACAAGGATATTGACAATGAAACATGAAAGATCTGAGCTCTCTCAGGGTAAATAGAAAATTTTTCAAATTAGGCAAAGCTCTGGGGGAAATAGAAATAAACATGTTTCTCGGCGGCGTTCTCAAGTGTCGCGAGAAACTCGCTTTGAAGTGTCGAAGTCAGTCAGCCTGCACTTCTAATAATATAAATAATAAGCTGGCTGGCTGGCTGGCTGGCTTGCTGGCCTGTTGGCCAGAGAGAGAGATATCCGGATCCCGAGGAGAACTGCCGGCCCTCGGCCAACTTACAAACGCACAAATAAACTTTTTAAATTTAAAAATTCATCAAACTTTCAAGCCGGCAAGTCAAACAAACTAGATGAGCAGAGAGACTGGGGGAAAAAATCAACAAAATAATAATAAAAAATATGTATATAAGTATATAGATGTGAGAGGAAAAAATTACATTAATCCGTAATCGAAAAACTTGACTCGGAACCTCGAACACGGTGAAAAAGTTTTCTTCACTTCGCGTTGAAATTTATAACAACGTTCATATTTTTTTTATAATAAGCGATTTACAAGCGAGCTTGCATAAAAAAGTGTTTTCCAACTACAAAATTTCAATTATTTTCCCTGCTTTTTTTTCGGCGAGGGTTGCTGGCTGTGTGTTGTCCGGCAATAAAATAAATTTGAAATTTAAATGCAGCAAAGATAAAGTCTTCTACTAACGCCAAGAGAGCCCCCCTTCCGAAAAAAGTGTGTCAAGAAATGGGACAAGCAATATGTTGCCCAAAATAAGTGAGGGCAGGCAAGAAAAAAAAAAGAAAAGGAATTGCTTCGTGCTTGCATCAAATTGAGATGAGAAAATAAAATTCAATAAACTCTTGTTAAGCACGCAGCAGCAGCAGCAAGAGGGGACAGCAGCTGCGTGCTCCGAAACAGGACAACGTTTTAAATATTGACAGCTACGAAAAGGGGGGAGTCCTTCTTCCCTTCCTGGTATCCCTGATGACGAGGCTGCCGGGTAAATAGATAAATCAACCCCAGAGACATGTACACCAAGCATTTTTGCATTGATCAAAAGATCAGGCTGGGAGCTGGGGACTTCAGCAGCAGCGGGGGGTTTTTTCGGTTGGTCTGGACTTAGTCGAAGGACACACACACACAGGACATGATGCCTAAGCATTGTTATGATTTATCAGGCCCCCTCAATCGATTTTCGTAGCACACTTTTTGGGGCTCACCAAAAATCTCATTTCGCACTCATAAAGAGTAGCCCAGAGGTTGGACAATTGCGCTAATCATAGCGGAAAAAATGTCCTAGATTGTTGACGATACAGTATATTAATGTATGGAGCTCCTTTCAAGAAATATGAGATTTTAAATTAATAAAAACGTATTTTTTAGGGGGTATTTAAGTCAACTTCTCTATAAACCAAGTTGGACTTCTTAAGGCTGCTTTGTTTTCTCTAAATAATTTATGACAGTTTTTGAATACATTCTCCATTTCGTTTTTTTATACAGTAATTAAACCACTAATTTGAGGCTGCACTGTAGCCGTGTCTTGGTCTGGTTTTGAGCACTGCGATTCTCCGCCTGTCGCTGACAAACAAATTAAAAAGTTATGACTAAAAACGTTTCGCGCTGGGCAATGAAATTAAATTTGTTCGCTCGGACAACGCTCTCTCAGTATTCTCCAGTTTTCTGTGCAGTATTCCTTGGCGTTCAGAGCGATGCCGCTGGCTAAATTTAAATTGCTTTTGTTGCGCTTTTGTAGTTGTCTAGTTGGAGCAGCTCCCACAGCTCCTGTTTTCCCGCTCCCGCTCCCGATGATGATGATGATTTTCCTTTTTGCGAACGCAAGTTTTCTTTGTTGTTTGCACAAATAGTTTTTGTCGCCAACGCTCAGCCATAAAAAATGCCAGATTTTCTTTTGAATGGCGCGAGAGATCTCTAAAAAAAAAAAAAAATAAATAAGGAAAAAAAATAGAGTAGGAAAAATGTGTAGCTGCGAATTAAGTTTGCAGTTAAACGGCCACGGCTAAGCGCATTAAGAGAAAAGTTTTTGCATCCAATGGCGTTTTTTCCTTTTCCCCTTAAATTACTTTAACTACTACTACTCTGTTTTTTTCCCGATGGTTTTTGGCCAGAACTTTGTTCCGAAATCATTAAAAGCTTAAATGCGGCGACCAACGGGAGAGAACGAATATGAATATGAATATTGAATGTGCGCCGGAATGAGTGACTGAACTGAACTGAACACAGAGGCCATTAAAAGCGACGTGCCCTGCCCTTGCCCCGCTTTCACCTCCCCCACAAAAAAGCCAACTTGCGGGGTTGTAACTTTGGCTTTTACGAGCGCAGAATGTTTGCCCTCCAGTGCACTAATCCACCGAGCACACACACCGAGCAGCAAACTGGCAAACTAGGGAAACAAGGAGGAAACTGGGAAACTAGTACTACCTAGCATAGAGAGCTAGTGGCTGCCGCACATGTGGACCCATCTAACCAGCCAGTCAACTCCGGGCCCACTCACTCACTCAAACTGGAAGCGACAAACTAACTTATTAATATGCAATGCACACTTTGTTGCTGTATTAATTGCAATATTAAATTTCCACTAATACTCGCTTAGCAGGGTCAGGACCAGGACTCGCCTTACCTCCTGCACTGGGCTAAAAAGCTTAGGAAAATAATTACAGTCTTTAAGTAATGATTTTGGAAATCAAGAAAAGATTCTATGTTCCATTATAGGAAAATTCTTATCTAACTTGATTATAAATAAAGAATTTATATATTCCCGCTGATATTTGAGAAGAAGGCTCATTAGCAGGAAACTCTTATCAAGACACTGTAAATGATTGATGGTTTCAGTGATTATCGAAATAATATTTCATGAATTTATAATAATTTTTTACTAGTCCTTGCCATAAAATATTAACTAATTTACCTTATAAACAGGTGGCTTTTTAAAGTCTTAGGAATTTAAATCTTAATAAATCCTTCAAGTCACTCCACTAAATCTCGAAAATTATATTTCCTCCCCTTTAAGCTCAATCTATTTATTTTCTTTCGGTGTCTCGCCTAGCTTGTTCCGCCTGAAAAGTTTCGCCACAACTTTTAGCGGAGTAAAGTGAGTTGAAAACACCTAGAACCAAGTAATTATTACATGTTTACGTGCGCCAGGACGCCGTATGCCCCGTCGCCTATTCCTATGCCATGATGTGAGGAGGATGCGTGTGTGTATGATCCTTGGTTCATTCGGCATGCGGCACGGGTGCGCTGAAAAGCGATACTAATGATAAGTTCTGCTTGCCAGGAGTCCGTCAGCGAAATGAACTCAATTTGCTACGTTTTACATTACCAAAAGCCCAGAGCCAGTCCGGACATCATTTCCATACGTGTGTTACCTGCCTGCCTGCCCTGCCTGGTTGAAATGTTGGTAGATGTTTTTGGGAAGGATGGGAATTTTCGTGCTCGGTTGCCCGCAGCTTGTGATGTATGCGGCTGAGAGGGGAAATTCTGCGTCTGGCAGCTGGAAATTGCACTCGTACTCGCACAACGCACCCGAGAGAGAGAGAGAGAGAGAGAGTTGAAAAAGAAATCTTTCCAAAATTTATAAATGTTTAAAAGGTGCAGGTAGAGTAGTACCTGCATCGATGCCAGACATAATGTTAGCTCAAGTTGGCAGTTAACCAAATTTACACGACGCGTCTCTGCAACTGATTTCATTAACTAGAGTTGGGCAAACAGCAAGCGGGAGCTGCCTGCGAAATTAATTTGTTCAAAAATAAGTTTTCGAGGGCAAAGTTTTCTCGTGTTTGCATAGCACACTTCTCGGGGCTGATTAATATCCACAGACAGTGCCTCTATCTGGGGCCTCCATCTACTTCCTTCTAATTATTATCACGTGAAATATGTGTGTCAGGGCGTAAAGTTGGCTTGAAATTTTAGTGCTCTGAATTATGCAGTGGCATAAATATTTTATTTTCAAATAAGAACACATGCTAATGCCTAATTTGTGGCCCTCGGAGCTAACGAAGTCGTCGTTGGTCCTGATTTAATGCAGTTGACGGGAGAGGAAAGGAGGAAGTACAATTGTCACCTTGACGTCAACATCAACATCAAATTTTCCGCTAGTTTTATATGCATAAATGCAAAATGCCAGCCAGAAGGCAGACTTTTGATGAGTTGTGCAATTTCCCTAGCAGAGGCACAAAAAAAAATAGAATAGAAAAGCGAGTGGGGAAAAGCCCAGGCTATTGTCGCCTGTCGTCTTTGGTTCGCCTTTTGCCTTTCAAGCGATTTTTCCCCGGCCGCCCCGGAAAAAGCCGAAGACTGCGCTTGATTGTCTGTGTAAATGCGGCGCCAATTTTTTATGCTCATAAATGTGCAGGCAGGCAGGCAGGCAGAGGCAGACCAGCAAAAGACTCCACTTTCCACTCAAGTTCATTGTATTTGCATTCCTCCAGCCCCCTGTTACCCTGGCATATTTTCTGCTGTTTCATCATTCTCATCAACAGACATTGCTCATACGCCACGTTGTTCCCAGCCAACACAAAAGCCGAACTGGGCAAAAGCTGCAGTTCATATAATTTTTTCCCGTTTTCTTCTCCGTTCCCCGTTCCCCTTGCTTTGTCCGAACCAAAACGTTAACAGTATTTTCAGCATTTTCGAGACAGTTTGTCATAATTCCATAGAATCTACTTGGCATTTTTTCTCGTTTGTGCTCTCGTACTTCTTTCTGGGTTGGCTTCGGAGCTTCTTCTTGTGACGTTTTATTGTGTCAACATGACAAATCGTCAAGTGTCGGGAGAGGCTTCAGGGGGGATGGTGAAGGGATTAGGAGAAATACGACGGGGGTTTCCCCTTATTTAATTTGAAGGTGGTCTTTAATGGTCTAAATGGATGGGAGCACAGAGGGAAAAAGGGATTGAAAACTTGTATACAGCTTATTTACAGTTACAAATTATTTATATGTTTAGTATTCTTATAATAATATAATTTATAGTATTATTTGATTGTGTTAGGATCTAAGAATTTAAATATTTTAATTGGTTTATTTTAAAAATAAAGAAATCGTTTGAAAAATAGTTTTTTTTTTTATTTTGTACATTTTAATAATAAGTTTTCTTATTTAATTTATAGTTATTACAATAAAAGAATAAACAATTTGTATAATATTAATGAGACATTATTCAGAATGTGCCTTTTTCTGTTATTAAATTTTATCTGACTTAATTTTTTTTTAGGTTTTTATACCCGGTACCCGTAGGGTACAAGGGTATTATAACTTAGTGAAAAC
>JAEIIF010016058.1:0-24289 GCA_018874455.1 Drosophila trapezifrons | reverse complement strand
AGAATTTCCACATTATGCCAATCAAGCCGAACGTCGGGGCAATTATTAATTGTGAAATATCAATCAGCAGAATATGATAAATGAGCTTTAACTTTTCGTTTTAGCCCCCGAGAAACGAACCTCTCAACGGCTGCCATATTGCCGCATTATTGTGGCAAGAACGGGCGAGGGAATTACGAGATTGTGGCAACAATGAAAGGAAAAGCCACTTGCCGGATGGATGGCCCCATGACTGCTTCACTTTCAGGCTTAAAGTCCGAAATAGTAGTTTTAGAACACTCCCAGGATATGGGCAGGACATGACATGCAGTTGATGGAACTCCACCTTGGCTTTCGGACACAAAAGTTAATTAACCATAATTGGGTGAGGGTTCGAACAGTTTCTCTTGACCATAAATGCAAGATACTGGCTGCATTGGCTAATTGCATTGTTTCCAGCCAACAATGCGGCGAGTTGGCCAACAAACTAAGCCAGTTGTCCTTTTGTCTCGCTCGCCTGGCCGTAATGAAATGGCTTAAATGGATATAAGCCGGTCCGTAAGCCTGGGGCTTTGGGCCCCTGTTCATTTGAGAGGGCCAAGAGGCACTCGCTGCAACAGAAGACAAAAGATGCTACTGGGCAGATTAAGTCGTAAATTGCCGCGTTTCGGACGGCCAAAAGGTGTCATTGTCATACATTCCATCCTTCCCACTCTCCCCGACAGTTAATTCACGGCCTTGGGCATAATTAACAAGATATGGCCGGGGACAAAGCCTTTTCGCGCTTTTTCTGTTTTTTTTTGTCAGCCGGAAAGGCTCTGACACACGCATCAGCGTTCCTCTGTGACAGGTTTTTAAATTAAATCACGGCATTATGGTGGATAATTGGCCGCTTGGCAGCTCGTTTCGTCACTGGCCCCCGATGGAATATGGCGAAAAAAATAATTAAGGACACGCCGGGGAAGTGGAAGCCATCGCTCAGAGAGACTTTCAGAGAATTTCTGCAGAAACAATCAATGCAAGGCAGCATTTATGACTGGCAGCTGAGGAGGGTCCTTTGTTGCCACATCTGAAGGTGACTACTGCAGCTGGGACTGAAGCACTTGAAGGCCCTTTAATTTGCGGCTAAAAGAGCTTAAAAGTCCATTACTATCTGGCGGCGGACTGGCAAAAACTTTGTCCAGTAATTTCCCAATGAAAACCCAATTTCATCCGTGGTTTTCGGCGCTTTTCAAAGAGTTTCTCCCCCGACCCGGTCCGTCTCGCAATTTATTGGACTTTAATCTTTTGCGTACTGATTCGGCAACTTATTACTTAAGTTCCCGCTAAATATTTCAATAAACTTTGGCCAAAGTTCGCCGGCCCCAGAAATTCCTGGGGAAATCGATGATGATGCCAACTGGTGGATAATCTAATCTGGCAGCGACCGGGGGGATTCTCGAGGAATTACAATAAAAATCAATTTCCATATTCAATTTGCTTAAGTGGCGGGCCCTCCCGGAAAATGGTTGAAAAATGAAAATGAGCCTCGGTCCTGTGGAGGCTGTAAAACTATTGACTATCCTGTCCCGTTGAGTCAGCGCTTTAGTCCTGCCAAGATGATGATGATGCCTTTGATTCCCGCTTTTGTGGCTCCAGAACGACTCCAACCGGGGCAGGGAAAAGTCGAAAGGAGTCCGAGTCTGAGTCCGAGTCCTAGCAGGACATTGTGTGACACATTTCCATTTTGGGGAATTTCTTCATTTCTGCTTTGTTGCCTCGGCTTTTATTTACTGCGAACAACGGACAGGGAACAATGCACTGCAATGGCTGCTGCTCGGCAGGAGGAAAGCTGGGAAATGCGAAAATGGGATGGAAAACAACGCTGGAAACTGTGGAAATTGTGAGCTATGTTTTTTCGGGAATAATGCTAGCCAGGTGTAGGTAGGAGTGAAAAATGCCAGCACGTTAAATTCAATTTAACGTGAAATGCAGTGAGACGAAATGAAATTTTCGCTGTCCCAGTGTCTAACAAGGAAAACAAAGGCGGCGGGGAAAATTGAAAATAAGAGCGGACAATTGCCGTCCGATAAGAAAAGCCATTGGAGGTGGAAAACCGAAGATTACCAAACATAATACAAAAACTATACGGGACGGCGGAGAGTGGCCAGGCGAGAGCAGAAAGCAAATACTTCAATCGAAACAAGATGAAACGAAACGAATCGAAACGAAACGGAGGCAAACGAAAGCGAATCGAATATTTATTGCCTTTATTAGCGAGTCGATTGAAAAATTTACTGCGCTCAAATTCTATCTGGAACGCTTCGTTTCACTCACTGCCAGCTGTTGGCTTTGGGTTATCCGGGGGTTTTCCGGGGGTTTCCCTGCTTCGCGGCCTCTTCCTGGGCATTGTGCGCGCTGGCACAGCATCGCGAGCAATTCATCTCGGCGGGGAAAAACTTTTCCATTTTCTCCTTGGGGCTGGCTACCTGCTGATGCTGGAGCTGACGCTTCATCCAAAGGTGGCAGCATTTTTGAAATTTTCGCTGGCTGCTGCAGCTTGTTTTTCACTTCCACTTCTACATCCATTTGGTTTGAGATGTTTTCCCTTGTTAAGCAGTCATCCCCCCCGCCAAGCCTTGTCTATCCTTGGGGTCCTGGCCATTTGTTTTCAATTTTCCAGCAGCATCGAAGTTGTTGGTGTCTATCATCGCCCGCTTGGCGTATGAGTAATTTTCCCTCCACTATTTTCTGGCACTTTAAGCAATACGCAGATAATTGCGTATTTATATTGCCTGATGTATATTTTGGGGATTAAATAGAATAAAATACTTTAACTTTAGCAGAAAAGGATCAACTGTGCACTGACGAGACTTCAGAATAAATAGTTATTGACTCAATTAATTATAATATTCAGTTTCTAGCTTTGTTTTCTGTCTAATTTACTCATTTAAACTAATTATAAATACAATAATTACTATTTATAGTAAAAACCCTCAATCTCAGTGTAGAAAAGCAGCCAGACAATGCACACACTGAAGAGTCCTTGTGGCCCAAAGCTGCCTGCAGGCAGTCCCCTGCTGCGGAGTGAAGTTCTCGCATTACTCTGCCATAAAGGACACTCGCTGGCTGCTCTTCCTCTGCCCCTCCCTGCCCCATCTGCATCTGTCAGCGTGTTTCCGGCGCGTATGTGTGTCTGTCTTTGTCTATGGCAGTTTACCTAATTACATTCCGGAAATAAAACGTTGACTGATTGTGCCAATAAATGAAAATAATGACGCACCATTGACTGCAAACTGGAGCCGGCAAGCGGCCAAAACTCTGGGCAAACTTTTTCCCCGAGTTTGCTTAGAAACCCAACAAAAAGCAGCACACGAGCTGGAAAACTTCTTGTCTGTCTGGGCTCCTTCCTCTGCAGATTTTCTTCTGCCCTTCAGAGTCTCCTTTCACTTTCTTCGCTTTTTTTCCTGTGTGTGTGTGTGTGTGTGTGTGTGTCGGGTCCTGACGAGTTTATTTGCTTGAGCAGCGCTAACTGATTGTCTGTGATTTTCTTGTTTTTAGATAATGAAAGCTGCAGCAATCTGCGGCTGCGGGTACATAAAACGAAGGCGAAAGTAAGGGCCCCAGACCGAGGTTTGGGCCCCGGCAAGTGTAACTTTTTATATGTCCCGGCAAAACAGGAATTGCCGGCAATTTATACAGATTCCGGGGGAGGGGAGGGGAACGGAAGCGAAAAGGAAAGCAACTGAAAGTGAGATTGAGTGGGTCAGTGTGGCAGATATCGCAGGACCTTTGCTGGGAGGGAATTAACATACATGGCTAGATGTTTGATGGTCAGGTTTTCATTGCCTGATATATGGTTATTATTTTCCAGTGGCTACTTGGAGGGGAAAATGTAGCAAAGAGATAATATACTATATATAGTGGAAAGGCTGCTCCAAAAAAATAATATTTAAAGACTTACTTTAACTTTATTAATTATCAGGTTAACTTTTAACTATTTGTATACTCAAGCTCCAGGTTTATTGTGAGGCCTACAATTTTCTCAGACTGATTTCCATACTAATACCTAACATATTGACTTTCCTTTTACCGAAACCACTTGAAGGAATGACAGTTCCTCAATAAATCCCTTTCCTCTTCTTTTCCCCGATGAAGTCATGCAGAATTCGGAACCGAGCAGATAAGACGACCGACGCGAAAATGCTTTCAGTGCTGGACAAAGTCTGAAGCGTGTTAGCCTTCTTTGGCTCCGATTTCTTCGGGATTTCTGGCCTGGCCCAAAAGTATGCAGAGCGTTCTGCTCGCCAAGAGCGTGAGCTGGCTAAAAAGGAAAGTTGGCCCCAGCTGAGGGCCAACCCGAAACTCGGTTGCAACTAATTTCAGCACAATAACCCAAATTGAAGCTGGCGCTTTGTTTGTCCACGAAGCGCAGCGAGGCGAGACGAGACGCGTGACGAACCCGAAGACGAAGTGCCTTCGGCCCTCGGCTGCCGGCTGCATAAAGAGAGGGAAAGAGAAATTTCAGAGAGTCAAACTATGCGCAGGGAAGGCCAGGAAGAGAGAGCGGAAGAGAGGATTTGAGAGAGAGAGCTAGCCGGAAGGGTTTGCTGCTTCTGAGAAATGTTTGCTATAAAAATCCCAACAGCTGTTCGTTGAAGAAATAACAATATTGAAGGCAGTTTTTAATAAGTTTAGAAGTTTGTTTGGAACTTAAAAAGCGGGAATAAAATAATATATGAAGTTGAAAAATATATGAAATTTATTTTGATAATTAGAGAACAGTTAGGTTTTTTAATGAGATTTTTGTACTTTAAATATCATTTTAATAGAGAGGAATGCCTAAAATATTAAAAAAAAATATTAAATCATTGAAAAATATAAATTTATGTTGATTTGTTATCTTTTTTTAATAGTTCATCATTTTATTTTCAATCAGAAAGTAAAGTAAGTTATTAGTAAAAATATCTTAGTCGCTTATTTACTTTATTTATATACATTATAGTAATTTTCTTTTCGATAAATAGTTCAAGCCAGTCTTGTGGCCCTAACTTCTCAGCTATTTACCCTATTTCTCTCTTTTATAAATTCCAATGACAGCCAACAATTTTAATTGTATTTATTACTCACAAATGCTGTTAAAAGTTTCCTTAATATCCAACTCTCTTTGTAATTCCCCCTTTGATTCGATTCGCGGAAGAACAACAAACAAGCAGGACGAGTGTCTGCTCTTCCCTCCCCAAGGACCAATTAAGCACCAAACATTTCCCACGAACCAGAGATGCTATAAACTCATAGAGAGCAGAGCTCGCGCTCTTTCAGTTTCCCCTTAGCGGAAAATGAGAGAGAATCCGACCAAACGAAGCCTGTGCAGACTTGCCACGGCTGCTGCTGCCGGACAGTGGCTGCTGCCTTTCCTTGGGTCCTCGTGTCAGTCGCGTGCGAAAGCGTAAAGTAAACAGACAGGCGGCCGAGGCGCTAGCAGGAAAAGCGGAAAAGCAGGAAAAGCAGCAGCAGCCACTGTGCAAGCGAAGGCAAAACAACAACGACGACGAGCCACGCAGCTGCTCAGCTCAGTCAGTTAAGCGTTGGCCGCAGCGTTAACGGGTTCCGTTCGGTCCAGTTTTTACGCGGTCAACGCGGCGAATACGCGATATATAACGCATACGCAGCGTCGTTCTTGGTTGGCTGGTTTTTTCGGTGCGGAACAATGAACGATGGCATATGGCAGCCCAGTGCTTTGAGGGAAAAATGTGACAGTTACCGCATAATAACCAAATAAAGCAAAAAAGTAACAAAAGGAAAACAATAAAAATAGCAAAAAGTTAATTGCAAATGGCGCTAAAAATGTGCATAAATCAAGGCAGAAATTGCATTTAATTAAGGTTGAATTTATCAAAGAAAAACAAAGCAAACACAAATAAAGCCAGGGAAAAAAGAATAAAAACAATTAGAAGCGAAAAGCAACGAAACAAAACGTTTTAATTACGGCAATGTCAGCATCAAATTGAATTGCCAGTGCAGTGACAAATGAAATGAAATTAAAGCGCCTGGTAAATTGATTTACAAACAAATGCAAAACAATTGGCAGCCGCCAAAAAAAAAGAGGGAAAAGTGCGACACCGACGAGCAAAACATCAACAACTACAACTGCGAGGAAGACAGCAACAACAACAACAACAGTATGCCGGCATCAAGTGGATTATATCGCATCGAGCACGGCCGTGTCCTTGACAGGCTGCAAAAACCCGCGGCACTTATTTTTATTATAGCATACATTGCGGCATGCGGCATTTGCGGTAAATATCACACAAACATCACCGACTTTTGACTAAAAACACGAATAAAAATTACACAAAAATAATGGTGCATATAATATATACTTATTTTATGGGCCATTTTCCATTTCCCATTCGGTATTCATGGCAATTTGCGGCGCATATTGCCTGTTCACCGAACAGGGATAATTTAATTTAATTAGGGCCGCTCGCCGTAATGCATGAAATATTGTCAAAAGGCATTCGACGTTTATTTTTCACAAATATCAAATTAAATGCCGCAACAAGGGGGGCGATCGTGGAGTCGAGATATCGAGAGAAATCGTTAATTTGTTACATTTCATTGGCGCTGTCGAGTGCAGTGACAGGTCAGGCGATGAGCGCGGAAATCACCTGTGCATCACCTGTCAATGCCTGACACCGCAACAACAGCAATAAAAGCAACGACAGCAGCGAAAGCAGCGAAAGCCCCGCAGGAACAACAAGAACACTTGTCTACAACTCTCTTGTCTCTCCCCCGACTATTCCCCCGCTCGCCCCAGCTCCCTGGCTGGCAATTTGTCAAGCAATCAACAAAGCCAGAAATTGCCCGGCAATAAGACAGAGACAGAGCCAGGCACAGACAGAGAGGGAATGTTGGTTTGCCGAATCATGGCGGCAAATACTGAGTAGAAATGCGAATAAAACCATCGAATGGCGGATATAGGCTGCACTGGGGGAAAAAAGTGTGCCTAAGAGGAGTTTTATCTGAGGAAATATCAAGTTTTTGGGGGTTATTTCAAACCTGTAAAGGGGAATCAGCGAAAAAACTAAGCGTATAAGATTTATATGTAGGATTGGTATTAATCGAACAGTATCCCTATTTTCGATCGGCAAGATCTGGTATATTTCGGTGAGGTGGTTTGGGTTTTGGCTAAAAATGGGAAAAGCAGAGGCGGTCACACTACACAAACGGAGATGCTTGAGGGCAGTGGCAGAGGTGAAATATAAAGAGACAATAAGAGATAAAAGTGTGTAAAATATATAAGTATAGGCAACGAGTTATGTTATAAGAACCCCAGTTTATAAGTACATGTGTAGTTATCTAAATAAAGATTAATAATACTCTAAATATTATAATAAATAAAAAAAAAAGATGAATAAAATCCTACAAATAATTAAGATTTATATCTTAAGCACCAAATGTTTATTATTTTTTTCCTTTATAAATTATTTTTATACAAAAATAGATTACCATTTAAATGCAAGGCCTTGGCAGGTAGTCCTTCTTAATCTCATGCTAGAATTTATTTAGTTAACATTTTCTAAGCTATAAATAAATAAATATTCCCTAACTCACTTAAAACTCAAAGAAAAATCTTTATAAAAGACACTTACTTTGTACTCTTTAAACAAGTAAATCAGTATTTAGATTATATTAGCTTTTTAATTTTTTTTATTTTAATTTCAGGCCTTCCTCAAAGAATTTAACCTTCCAAACTCACATTTTCTAGTCTTAATAAATGCATCTCAAGTCCTTAGTACATGTTCTTGACTTTGAGGGACACATTCTTGATTCTGGAACTATTTGTTCCGAGTGTGAGTGTGGGACAACAACAGGCGAGGAACAGCAATATGGGAAAAGTAGAACACAGCCAGTGGCTGTGCCACATTTGTGCGTGCCCCCGGAGGGGGCAACGTCGAAGGGGTGTTCGTAAAATCGTCACAATATAAAAAAAAACAGTGCCACGTCTTTGCCTCAGGGGCAGGGCATACGCTACACACACACTATGGACACACACTGCACTGGCTACCGACTATCTAGCGCAGCCATTGTTGCATGCCACACACGGACACATGCCTTTTGGGGCACACACTCCAGCTACAGTCGCTGTCACTGTCAATGCTGTAATGAAAAATGCACAAACACAAAAACGAAATACGAAATACCAAAAAAAGCAAACAGAAAAGAACACTAAATGCTAGCGAGAGAGCCTGAAAATAGAAATAAACAGACAGAAGGGAGCTTAGGGCCGAAAATGAAAAAAACAATTCAGCTGCGCCTCCTCCTCCTCCGGCTTTTTTTATTTAGAGCGCATTAATATTTAGCCAGCCAGCCGCATGCACGTTCCACAGATATATAAATGCATATTCCACGTATAAATCAATATTTATGTGCCCCCGGTGCATGTCTAGTCCCCGGTTCGGGGGATTTTGAAGGCCAGCGGGTCGTTGCACAAAATGCGTCGCTCGCTGCACCCAAATCCGCGGCTCAATGGATCCCAGATATTTGCATAATGTAACCAAAATATAGATATATTTCCCTAAAATCTCCGCAGTGCAGGCCAAGCATTTTGAAGGGCCGAAAAATGTGGAAAGCTTTAGGATCTAGGAGGTTCGAGTTCGAGACATGAACATAAAAACGTTCGAACGTCGCCTGACAAATAAACGAGCGAAATATGCAAATACTTTGTGCAAACATTCACTTATTCAATTATTCATGTTGTTAAACAAACAATTTTTCTTTTTCCTGGCATTTATATTTAATGTTAGTCTTAGGGCGAGTCTTTAAAAGAATGAAGAATAAAATTGACTGGCATTTACATTGAATTCTAGCTTTTCAAATGTGTTCCCATCCGAGAAAATAAATATATTTATTAATGCAACATTTTCTTTTATTAAAAGCATGGCCTTGGGTATTAACAATATTTGTTTATTTAATTATTCACTATTTCTATGCCTAGCAGGCATGTCTTTTTGTTAAGTGTTTATGACAAATAAACTACAAATCTTATTCCTTTTAATCCCATTGTTTAACAGGCTTCAGCTTTCAGCTCGTTTATTTTTGATGTCCCAAAATAGTTTGGCTTTTCTAATCCCCTGGCTTAGATTTAAGTGCCTGGCCTGGCCATCGCTTAAAGCTGCATATTTAATTTCCCTCGAACTTTTCCAATATCCCCAACCGCCCCTCTCGCCAGGAGACAGATCGAATCAGAAGTTTTCACTTCGGTTTCCAATTTAAACTGGTTTCCCAGTTTCCCAAGCTGGCGCGGCTTTGTGTGTGAAAACCACGTGGCTCAGATGCATGAAAAACAGTCGCATATTGACGGCTGCAGTTCCCTTCTTTCCCAAGAGTTTCTGTTCAGTTCAGTTAGGACAGTTACTAGAGCATGACAATTTCATGGCCCACACCCACAGGTCCTGGCCTGCACTACTCTGTGTGTGTGTGTGAACACACAGTTCGCTCGAAATTGTGAAATTGCTGTAAAAGTCGGGCAAAAAAGTTAAAACCATTGATGCCTGGCCCCGGGATAAGTGGGCCACTTGCGGCCGGGCGGGTTAATTGGGCTAACTATCGCAGGAGCTCCAGCTTCTGTTCTGTTCTGAATTTTTTTTCTTGGCTGCGTTGGTTAATTGCCACAGACCCGATATCAGACCTTTTTATTCGTAACCCAAAACCGTACAGAGGGGAGAAAGAGAGAGAGAGGGGGGCCGAACCCACTTCCAAATTAGTCGAATAAATTAATAGTTGACTGCTTCCCAACCGGATGTGCTCTCATACATGCATATACACGGATGTATCTGCCTTTGAACTAGTTCAGCACGTGTTCCCTTAAATATATCCTGTTTTTACTTATTAATTTGTACTTATTAACATTTATTTCTTTTGATATTGCAGATTGTTTATACTAGGTACATTAATTATTAATTATTTAAGTTTTTATGCTCTTCTTTATTTGTCTATTATATTAAGGATGCATTACCTGGCTCCTTATAAATTTTATTTCCACAAAAAGTACTTAAAAATAGCTCACCCGCTGATGTAATAGTTCCTCGAACTCAAACCACTTTTTAGGGAAGAAGTTTCCTGAGTAATCTGATCCTGTTTCGCGGGGAACAAGATAATCGATTGACAATGGCGGATGACAAAGCGAAAGCCGTAAGCCAAGACGGCAAGGATAAAGGTATAAAGGATGCATTTGTTAATGACGCGCGATGATTGACGAGCAGGTGCAAAGGAGCCAACGGAGCGAGCATGGGAATCGTTTACCCATGTGTCTTCATTGCCAGCATCATAATTTTGAATAAACCAAGGCGGAACGGGATCCAAGGGGTCGGGGGAAAGAAAGCGGGGCAATCAGACGTCGTGCCCAGGTTCCACCTCCTGTAAAGTGAGCCCGGGTCAAGGCCTACACATGTGGCAAGGCGGCGGGCAGGCAGGCTCTGAAAGCGCGTTGGCAAGCATAATTTAATACGAAACATGCAGGGGCACACACACACTCCCCACTCCCCACTTACACCCCGGCTGAATGCAACGGTAACAGAGCCATAAAGCTCACCTGTTACAAATGCAACGCCACGTGGGCGTCCTTCCATTCCATGACCCATCCTGTAGCTGCAAGCCTGTATCCTTCCGTGCCTTCCGAGCTGCGGCAGCCATAATAATCAGCACAAAAACTAATGGTCCCTTCCACACACAGTCGCACACACACCATCTCCCGCAAAGGACACCCCAGCACACACACTCGGGCACATGGCTGCACTTTAAGCGCTGAAAGCACGTAAATTCTACATAATTCAGAGGAGGCGCCGCCTTTTGGCAATGGCAAATGCGAAGACATGGACATGTGTGCCAGTTCACTGAGCCAAAAATCGTTATCTTAAATCGGGAGTTAAGATTGGGTATTGGAGGGGAATTTTCCTCTATTTCAGGGAATCTTTTATGAGGGAAAAATGTTTATAAGTAACTGAGAAAGGTTAAGGGACTGCTCTTAAGCTTAGTTAGAGAGTGACATTATAATTTTATCGAAGATATAGTTTAAAGAATATGTAAACTAATAAAGTCTGGAACTATCCGTCTTTTTTCAGAATTTTATCTTACAGACCATCGATAAATTCCTTAACGAGTATTTCCTTCGACTGTATATATATAACTTTCACGGCTTTAACTCTGACCTTCTTCTGTAAATGTACATCAGGCTTTCCGCAAAATGAGAAATACATATATCCGTATTTCATACTTTATTTTCTGACCTTCGCATTCAGCTTCTTATTTACATTCACATTAAGAAGGAAATATTTAAGGTGATATTTAAGTAGGAAATGTTATGACCTTTGCAACGTACGTTTTTATGTGATTTAAGTGAAGAATAAATATTAACAGACTTCAGGTAATTTCTTTAAGGCTTAAAAGTTCCTCTTTTCCCTGGAAATTAAATTAGAAATCCCTAAAAATTATTCTCCGTGTGACACATGTGGGCTAAACCCGAACTGCAACTCTCAGACACTTTTTAGCTGCACTTAGCTGCCCCGCCTGCCAGTGATATTCGAACCCCCTGCTCTTGGCAGCCTCTTCCTGCTTTTCCAATTTGCAACTTTTCACCTCGTCAGCTATATTTTTTCCTTCAGCCTTTTCGACAGCCGGCAACTTTCTTGAACCGCGGGTCCTGCCGCGTCATGGCTGCCTATTAAAGCCGGGGCCAGAGTCAACTTACCGGCTTAGCTCTACCTTTACCTTTCGTGGCCAAAAGTGGATGCAAATGGTTTTGTGATTTACCTTTGTCTTCCTCGCTTTCGCTTTCGCTTCAAACTTTGACCCATCATTGCGTATCGAGAGCGGAGGAGACTGATTATGATCTGAAAGGGTTATCCTTTGCGGCAAACGAGCTGTTTTGTCCGGTGGCGGAAAGGAAAAAAAGCGCGACAAGTGCCCGGCTAACTGAGAGAGTGACTTGCTGGCCTTCGCTCTGCGTAATTACAACTTGGGCTCGTTTCGTACTTGAAAAGAAGGTTCAAATTGGGAATGGTCAAGGGGAGTACACAGGGAAAAGGGAGACCTATTAAGGTATAGGTTTAAGTTGAGTATTTATAGATTTCTAAGATTATTTAGACTTGGACTTGGTGAGTTTTTAAAGCATCTTAACTTAGCTATGAATATTTTTGAGAATTTTTTACTTAAGGGTGTATAAAATATATTTTCCTTCATATCTACACTATTTCTGGCCTTCAAATTCCTTTAAAATTCCCTTATTTTTCTCTCTGCACTTTTGGAGGGACAGAAGAAACGTTGTTTCAACAATTAATTTGGCTCAAGTGCGCGCTTGATTTCGTTTTCTGTGTTTTATGTCACTCTTGATGCCTTTCGAGCGGGACAAGCCGAAACCCGCTGACACAATTTCATTAACCAACTTTTTTCGCTCAACGAACGCTCAGCGCTCAGCTCAGCTCAGCGCTTGGTTTTGGCTTTATTTCGTTTATTTCCTTCGCTCTCTCTTCAGTGCCGTTCTGTTCCGTTTTCCGTTTTCAGCTTTCGGCTTTCAGTTTTCAGTTTTCAGTTTCCAGTTTTTGGTCTGGCGCGTGGAGGATAAAGAGAATTTGCCTAACAACTCGCACACACACACACACACACACACTGACAGAAATTGAAACTTTTCAAAAGCAATTGCTTGAATTTCAAGTGAAAACTTTCTTCGCGCGTCTGCCTCGCTCCCTTCTCCTTTTTTTCTGGCCAAGAAAGTTGTAACTTTTGGCAGAAATATGCAAGCATACATTGGGATACAGATATACATGGATATAGAAAGTATATATATTTCTAAGTAATTGCGCGTCGAGGCAACTAGAGCAAACTGTCTGCCTTTTAAATGCCAGCGAGCGCATTGACGCCAGAAGGAAGCCGGAGCGAAATGGCGTCGCCGCCATTTTAAAACAAATGCGTAAGAGCCGCCGCCGCCGCCGCCGCCGCCGCAGCCATCGAGATTAAGTATCCGCCTTGGTGCCCCAAAGTTACCCCGAGATTCCGCGTCAGAGGCATATGGGAAATTGTTTCAGTGCAGCTTAGTCTCTCAGCTGATTACCGAACAGCCGAACTGCTTTGTATGCGGATAATCAGACTTGAAAGTTCGCTCTGACTCTGACATCTCCCGGCGCGGCTTCCTGCTCCTGCGAATTTCCCCATTTTCCCATTTTCCCCTCAACGAACTGCCACAAAGTTCCGCGGCAAACTTTTGCCTTGTGTATTATTGGACAATTTATATAATTAACCCATATGAATATTTATCTTTGGCTGAACTTAAATTTCCCGAAATTAAATCGAGGCCGCGCTCTGCCTCAAAAAACGAGACTGAGAGGGGGAGAACCGTCTTTTCCTGGCCGTAAGTCTCCGACGTAAGCTTTCGAGCCGGAGCTTAGCAGGAGGCGCGAGTCTTAGGCATAAAGCTGGATTATGGCTTTAAGTGTAATTACCATTTACATGGCTTCCATCCTGCCAGCTGGCTGTATTAACATGCTCCTAAGTCCTTTCCCCCGAGCTCGTGGCACCTCCGTGAAAAGCGAAAAATACTCAGCACCGAACACGGAACACGGCAGCTCGGAACTCGGAACTCGGAACACGGAACATCGCGGCAAATGTTATTAAAAACTTAAACATCAACGCGGCGAATAAAAAAGTGGGGACGCTGGGTGAAAGGTGGAAGGCTGCTGGTTTCATGGTCGTAATTAGAAACTTTTTAGTTGGCACACAGCGCCGGCACACAAAAGTTGGACATGACTTTTGAGGCATTAGCCTAGCGCAGCCATTTTCGCGCCATGATGCGGTAATTAATTTCCCAATCCCCCAGCCAGAGAGGGGGAGCGGGGCCTTGGGGGTTGGGGCAGCAAATTGCTGGACACTCGCGGCTGGTTTAGTTGTCAAGGCCACCCTCGGGCTGGGCTCGGCTCGGCTCGGCGAAGGGGTCAGCCAGATATGCGAGGGTCACTTTAGAGGATTCCCAGGAAAATTCCAAGACGAGAAACCAGACAAAGGCCATTCTAAGCCCATTAATCAAGGGGATAAGGAATGTAATTCAAGGTTCACTTTTAAATATAAAGAATACCATTTAAAATTAAATTAGTTTCCTTATTTTGTGTTAGTACTTCAGTGTTTGTATTAAAATAAATATTTATATGCCTTATCCCTTAACTATCATAATTCTTAATTAATAAAATATCATAATTGAAAAATAATGGAATTAAATAGGCATAATTATATAAATATAAGAAATAAATATCACAGAGATACAGATATTATAGACATAATTCTTTTTGGATATTTTCCCAATCATAGTAAAAATCATCTCTTCATTAACCATTCAAACCACCCTCGTTCAGGGGCAATTCAACGGCATAATTATTTTTTTTGTACACTAAATTCGAATTCAAATTAAACTTTTGCTCGTAGATTTTGGAAGTCTTCTGGGGCTGCGGGTTGGGGTTGCGGTTGGTCTTTGTGGGTTTTCCATTAAATTATAAATTTATGGGCCGCGCAAAAGCGGCCTAAAGCCAAATGCCTGAACACACACACACACTCACAGTCGTGGGGGAGTGTACGAGTCCTACTTAATTACCGTGATAATTTACACTTTCACTGGCATTGCGGCTTTAACCCTTGTTTGCCACCCCGCAACACACACATTGAAGTACACATAAATTAAAGTTTAAAGCTCAGTAAATTCAGCTACATGAGCTGCAGGGCAATGGGATGTCTCAGGCAGGGTGGGTTTCACAGTGGAAAGTCGATAGTTATTATTGCAAATTATTGTCAGAAATTATTTTGAGCGACTTTATGCCGAAAACACACAAAGATCTTGTCAAGGACAAGCAGGGAGCAGAGATATACAGCTGTTTCAGGGAACAACCACTTCCTTATCAGTATCCAGCTTGAAAAAACACTAGTAAAAATATTTTAATATTAATTTTAAACACTTTTTTAGTCGATTCTAATTATTTTTGCTGGAATAACCAAAACGTTTAATAACTTAATACTTTATACATATTTTACTTTATTTAATATTTAACTAATTACCAGTTTTCTAATTTATTTAGTGCCAAATCTCTTTCTACACTTAATTTACTTTGAGTTACTCCAAATCCCCATTAGGCACGCCCCACTGTAGTTGCATAAATAAGTATGTTTAAGTTTGGCGTTGCGTAACAATTTGGATTACAGTTCAAGTAGTTGACAGTTTCGGAGGCGGAAAGGACAACAGCAGGAGACAAGGGGAGGAAGAAGCGACAGGCTAATTTATGAAAATTGCCCTCGAAATTATTGGCAATGAACATTTGCGAGTGCGAGTGCGTGGGCGTTCGGCGGTTCAGCGGCTAAGAAGCTGAGTTCCCCGAGTGGCTCAGGGGCTCAGCCATTCGGTGGCTCAGTGACGCAACATCGAGCATCGCCACAGATCTGTGATTATGGACTGGAACGTATTGAAACTTGGTAAGGCTCCGCCTCCTGGACATGCCCCTTCAGTCCCCCCAAAAAAGTATGCAAATATTTGTGTGCTCCGGCGAAAGTCGAAGCGAAAGTGCCTCTGCCTGGGTGGCACGAGGATAATTTATGACTGGGCTGCTTAAATTTCACTCGCAACGCCGGAATTATGAACATACAACGGCGGAGATAACATTTCGCCGGCTGCCAGCTAAGCAAAAATTAAGAAACAACAAGATGGTGTGGAAATACTTCCCAGCACACAGCAGGAGGGGGATGAGGTTGGGTGTATTGACTAGGATGTGGTTGCCATTGTTGCCTTTAATCTTTGGGGCACAATTTACGCGATTCCGCACACAAACACAGCCGTCGCTGGCTCTCACATTTGAACCAGCTCAAGGACAAATGATAACGCTTAACACAGAGCCGCCAGCGACTGCCTAATGATACTGTTCGAGGGGGGACGCAGAGTGCCATTTCCCCCGAAAAAAAACATCCCAACAAGGACCCAGGAGCAGGGCAAGTATGATGATGACAGCAAGACTGCGTCTGGGACAACAAATTCTGTCATTAGATACTGTGTAAGAGAGCGAGTAACCAAGCAGCGAGATACCAGCCAACAAGCGAACCCAAAACGAGGACGAAGGACTAGTGTGGGCAGACCGAAAATGGGAATCCCCTCACGCATTTAGTCAAACTTCTAAGGATTACCAAAGAATGTTTATATTAGGAATTCCTTGTTATTGAAAATCACTTAAAAGGTGTCTTACAATATGCCAGGAGACACTATAAGGAAGAGATTCCCATGGCTACTCTGAATAAAAAAAATTCCTTTAGGAAAAAGTCCTTAAATAATTCTATAACCTTAAAGGATTAAAAAAGATTAAATTGATGTGTTATAATCATAGATCATTTAGGGTTTTCTATATTATAGGAGTTATTTAAGTTCTTAGACTAATAAACTTGAGGAAACTTCGGGAATAAATTGTAAATTTGATTAATTATCCCAACAAAAAAACAAATCCCATATCGTTGAACTATTTTGGTATTTCATGCATTTTTAGAATATTTATTTTACCTTCCATTTATTTATAATCATTATTTAACAGCATGCATTACAAACCCCTTTCAAAAACCACCATTACCCTTCCCAGAGCATGACAATTCCGCTCATTTGCCCTGCTTTGCATTTATTCAGTTGACTTTGCTTTAACAATGAGCTCGGAGTCAGATTCTGCGCTTACATGCCGCATAGATTGAATATTTCCTGCTGCTGCCGCAGATTTGCCAGGATGCCAGAAGCAGAGGCAAGGCAGGAGGACGAAGGCAGGCATCCGAATCAGAGTCACAGGCAGCACCAGCAGCAGCAGCAGCAGCATGTGGAAATGTTTTGCCGTTCATAAATTTATGCCACGCGGCCAAGGCAGCAACAAAAAATGTTGCCTCTTGTTGAAGTCTTGTCGTACATGGCCGGAGGTTGCCAGTGGAAAGGGAAAGGAAGGGGGGGGGGCTGCCACGCAAATAGAATTTCAAAGAAGTAAATCTTGAAATGAAATTAATTTTCTCAATTTTCCAAGCTGCAGCGCCCCGGCATCGCATCACGGCTGTCTCTCCAGGGCTCTCCGGATTCCGGAGTCCAGAGTCCGGACATTTGCATAGAAGCCCCTGTTGGGGGCGTGGCCGCAAACAGGAAAGTGGAAAAGTTTCTGGCCCAAGTGGGTTAAGAGTTCGCAGCAGCTGTTCCAGCTGTCCTTGGCCTACACACAGATATGCCAGACATTTGCCGCATCCCTTTCCCTGTCGTCTAGGGACTTGCAGGAATTAGCCCCCAAATCGATTGATTGATTAGCCAGGCTCACATTATTAATGCGAGACCGAGGCCGAGCCATAATAAATGTGCATCGATTATAAATTATAAGTCATTATGCTGGCATAAGATTTATGGCTCGATGGAGTGAAATCCCCATAAATTCCGGTAATCCATTGATTTGTTCATTAAGCTGTCAGAAGTGCATTCAATCAGGGAGCCTCTGCAATCAGGCGGCAGCCACAAAAGCCCGCTTTCAGGTGCACCCGGGATGCCGCAACAAAACAAATTAAATAAGTCGTCGCCGAGCGAATGAACGAAAGCAGCCAGCACACAATGGCCGCTGGTCCGGCAAACTTTCTCCTTTCTCGGCCAGCGGAATGGAATGCCTTTCCCCCATGTGATTGTGCTGTTGTGGCCAACTGAACAATTGCCAATAGATTGCAACACACGAGGAGAGTTGCACCGAGGGAAAGGGGATGTGTCTTGCCATTACCTTTTATAACATTTTATTTAAAGAATATTTATCTGGGATTTTAAGTAATAAAACTAGCAAGGATCTTGTCAGAGAGAGCGTACAGTTTGCACAACAGATGCTTCAGACATTTCCAGGGTTGCCATCAGTACGCTTTCTTTTTATTTATAATATATTTTTAGCTTTTAAAATCTATTGATATTATTAAAAGATTTATTACATGTTCTTAAGACAGAAACTTTCTTTATATATATAAATATTCAAGGTCTTATTCCGCATTACTTCCAAGGATCTTGTCAGAGAGAGCTTACAGCTTGCACAATAGACGTTTCTGACATAGCCAGGGTTGCCATCAGTACCCTTTCCTTTTATTTATAATATATTTTTAGCTTTTAAAATCTATTGGTATTATTAAAAGATTTATTACGTGTTCTTAACGCATAAACTTTCTTTATATATATTCAACGTCCTATTCCGTATTTATTCATTCTCGGCTTAGTGTGCCCGTATGCTTCTTTTTCAAAGTCCCTTACACTTTTATTTTTAAAGTGTGGCAACACCAATGCAGTGGAAGTTGCATTCGAAATTTTGTACTGTCTACAAAATAAATAAAAGAAATATTACATGTTCTTAAGACAGAAACTTTCTTTATATATATAAATATTCAACGTCTTATTCCGTATTTATGCTTCTTTTTCAAAATCCCTTACTCTTTTATTTTTATAGTGTGGCAACTTCAATGCAGTGGAAGTTGCATTCGAAATATTGTACTGTCTACAAAATAAATAAAAGATAAATGCCAAAACCGTTCGCAACATGTGTATTTTCCGCTGTGCACTCTTCTTGAATGGAAGTTAAGCCCGGGGTTCCCCCATCAACATTTCATGTGCGCAACCAATGGAAGTTTCGTCTCAAGTTGAAATGATTGCAGCAGCAACTTCCGCACTCAACTGCAATTAGTTTATGTGGCACACGAACGAACTGGCAGGACTTCAGCTGCAAGTCTCAATCCTACAGGGCACCTGTCAGTCGACGACCGGTTTTAATGGTCGGAAATCATGCAAAGTGCAAGTCGTCAGCTGCAGAATTAAAGTCAATTTGTTTAAATAATAGCTGAAAAGTACATACAAACATTCGAAGGCACGCACAGCCATCCGCACAAGTCGAAAACTTTACGCTTATGCTCAGTAAACTCGCATTACGTATACGCAGCGTGTGTGCGGTAAACTTTTCGGCCACTGCAGCTGTTATTTGAGTAATTCACACACACACAGTACTGGTTTTAGGTTGCCAAAAAGATGCTTTGTGTGTGTGCTAACCAGATGTATCAGTGAATTATTTGTGAATTCCACACACTGGCATCCCTGTGGATTTGCATGCTCTTGGCACAGATTAGATTTCCATTAGCAGCAACAATTTAATCGAGCGTGTATTATGCATCCAGCCCATGAGTAGTTTTCCAGTAAATGCACTTGGAAATGTTGGGGTTACGAGGCGAGGTGGCCCGGAATTAAAGCCACACTTCAAACGCTTTGCTCCAAGCCAAATCGCACCGCAGGACTGGATTTGCGGCGGTTAGGCTGCTTAATTGCCACAGAGTGGGGGCTACGGCTCACCTTGATGGCATTATGGCCACAAGCAAATCAAGCAAATATATTTTAAACTCGATATATCCGTTATGTCCTTTTTGCGGGCATCCATCCATCCTTTCAGGGCTGTAAGCCCTCGTTTTCTATTTGGGCTTAGTGGGAAATGTCAGCGGCATAAAATGGATAAGGGACAAATGTGACAGCTCACAGAAAAAACATTCGGATTGGGCTTTGGACTCGGATTCTGATTCGGAGGGCGAAAAATGTAAAGAAGCAAACATAAAAGGCAGCGCCCAGCCCAGATTTGCCCAATCTCGGCTAAGTCAACGGCAGTGTCAACGCGGCGGATGGTTGATGCCAGCCGATGGTTGGTGCTGTGGGGAAAAGGTCCTCCAGGATACACGCTTGTGCGGCTTTACACTTGCTGGCAGCGGACATTTCCCAGGAATCGATCAATGGCATTCGCTTAGCCGCCTGGGCGCAAATAAATTGAACTTAAATAGACGACGTCAAGGGCATTAAATGTGACGTCGCTGTCAAGTTAAGTGCCGAAGGTGGCAGAAGCTGGCCGAGAAGGCGGTTACCTCTGGGCCGGTCGGTTTACAGGATAGCACTGGCCCTGACGAGTGTCCTTAATGCACAATTGAATATCCTGCAGTGGCTGATAGTGAGAGACTTGTGGTTAGGTATTTGCAGGGATTTTATCTAGAAAGAGTTTATGTTTGTCTCTGGTGAAGTTAAAGAGTTAAACAATTAATTAAATCAGCATCTTGGCATTGCAATTATTTCTATTATTTGCTGTTATATTTATTTATTGGAATTTAGACCCCCTCAGCAATCACAAATCACTCTGAAAGTAATACCAAGTTACCATAATTTGCCAGCCAAGCCGAGAATAAAATCCCCTGAGATTTCTGTGACATACTTTACATGGATTTTATATATTTTTCTCCCAAGCTGTCAGCCAGCCTCTTGGGCCCCTAACATCCCCGGCCAGGCTGGCAGAGAGTAGAGGGTAGCTAAGCTCAATTCCGATTTTGATTACACTCGGTTGTGTGTGTTGTCCTGTTTCGGCTCCGCTCCTTTCGGTCCCTTGTAGTGCCACCAAATTTGCCACATCCGGCGCAAGGCAGCAGTTTATATTTCGACTCGGAGTCGCCGTCGCTTTGTGGAAAACGTCAAGTGTGTCTGGTCGCCCGAAATAAGTGGACTGCCAAAAAAGTTGCCTTCGTCCTGGACGCCTTCGGCCGCTTTGTCTCCGCTCTCGGAGACGGTTGTGTTGTCTCCTTTGCTTTATTTTTCGTTTAATAATATTTTCACTTTGATGCCACTCCTCGGTCAGAGGGTGTAGGAGAGTGGTTCTCTGTTTATGCCTCCACATTACGGAAGTTGACAATTTAATTTTATGTACTTGCCACATTCCCGGCCGTTGCCGCTGCCGGCAGATACTAAACATTTATTGGGGGCCAAGGCCAAAAGGTTCGACTATTCAAAGTGCGCACCCAGCCGTGGATTCTGGGATCTTGGCCCGGCTCTAACCGCATTCCCATTCTAATTCGCACGTGCTTGCAATTTGGCAAAGCCCCCTAATGTCGGCGAGCACCCCGGTATAAATCTTCATTATGCACAAAAACATTCTCCGGCACTCCGCACTTAACTTATGCTCTTTTATATGAATTCTCCCTCGTTTGCCGCCTTTCCATTTGATTTCACTTGGCTTTGGATCAAGGATTTCGCAGATACTCATACAACGAAAATCCGGCCGAAGCAGATTTGTACCTTATTTATTTGGCAGCCATAATTTATGAATACTCTGGGCTTATGGACACACTGAGAAGATAAGAAAATAAATACTGTACTTGAGGGTGTTTTGTTTTTAAAATGTTTTAAGTTGATATACATATTTTAAAAGGTTAAGAATCACTTTAAAAATTACTAAAATCTTGCATTTTATTATTTGTAAGGAGAGAAAATGTATTCATATTACATTTTAATATGCAAAGGAAAAACAAAGTAAATATGAAATGCCAAACAAATCTTATTATTTTCTTTGAGTTTTTGCTGTTAGTTTGTTAATGAAAATATCCCTATATTCAAAATATTTCACACATTTTCCCTCTGTACACATCATGTGTGTGCCGGCTGGCTTTGAGAGCTGACGATGACGTACCATTTGAGCCATTATTTATTGAGGCATGAAGTGCGGCTGAAATCGCTGCTAAAAATAGATATTTTGAGGGATTCATCCGGGCCCTGACAACGGAAGAAGAAGTTTTCGCTCACAAGATTCGGCAATTAGCGGGGACTTTACTACGGCTTCTTCCCCGGCTGCCAACTATTTAAAACTTGGTAATTTATCGGGGTGAGCCGGAGGGGCATATTGTGCCGAATGGAAAACCCCAAGTTGGGCACTTAGACACGAATTGAAATAAAATAAATAAAATTAGAATGCTCGCTACTCGCCGGGCACTCGGAGTGGCTCTTCCCCCTCGAAATGTTCCCATTCATTCCCATTTTTCTGCGAAGCATCTGCCATTCCCTTTGCGCTTTCGAGACGCAGATAGAAAGCCAATTTTATGACTCAACTTAAATAGGCACTTTACTTTTGCCTCTTAATGCCTTTTTACGAGAGTTGGCGTTAGTGCTCGGCTCCTTGCGTCGTCCTGCCGGGATCCGCGACATTAATGATTGCCACGCCCCGCCGACGAGGAGGAGGCTTTATTGGAAAATAAATGGGAGAATAGTCCGCGGCAAGTGTGTGGCGCACTTATCTGATTTTACACTTGCGCCCATCAAAATTATGACAGTCGCAAAGTGAATCGCTTTCGGCCGAAAAGGCACAACTTTTAGCCAAGTTGCAAAGTTACAAGGCAACAAAGCTACCAAGCTACCAAGCTACAAAGCAGGCATGCGTGGGCCATTTTGCAGAATTTCAATTAAATGGTGGCTGGCGTTCGAGGAAAAGTTTTACCCCCCGGATCCAAGATCCAGGAACCAGGATGCTGGATGCCAGGATGCCGAAGAGAAATCTCTGAGGTCAGGGGCCCAGGCCAGTTGACGCATTTACACACAAATTACCGCCAAGTGTCAAATGCAAACATTCCGGCGAAGACGGCAACGGCGACGACTGTGGCAACAAACAATATTTGCCATAAAAACAGAAAGCGCCGAGCAAAGTTTTGTAATGAAGCAAACTTCCCCCACAGCTTGAAGTTTACTTTAAAATTTTCCACCGAAAATTCTAGGAGCTGAGCGAGCAGCCATACTTCTAATTGATAAATTTTAGCATTCGGCCATACATTTAATTAAAACTTTTCAATTCCAGCCAGAAAGCCAGCTAGTTGCAGGCGACGTCGATGTTTTATGGTCAATTGTCCCCCGTGCACTCTCGATGGCCATAAAAAGTTAGCCTGGCCCGCACTCGCATTTGTGTCAATTGTTGTTGCCTTAAATAACTGCCACCGCAAATTTAGTTGGTGCTCAACTGGAATAAATTATTCCGGGGAATCGGAAATGTACTCGCCATTTATTTGTGTTTTAATTAGAGAAATTTATGCACACAATGTTCGTTACATTAAATATGAAATCAAATGAAATTAATGAGTCCCAGCCAGCGCTCGGCGCACAGGATGTCGCTAGCCCGCACAATTATCATAATGATATTTGCCAAATGCCTTTTTTTTCAGCCTTTCATTTAATTGATGACAACGCGGGGACATTGAAGCAATTAAATACCTAAGTTGCAATGCAAAAAAGCAAATCACACTTTTAGATTTAATTTGTTAGTAAAAAAGAATACAAATTAGGTGCTCAATAAATGTAAATAAATGCTTATAAATTGAACATTTGGGTCACCTTAAATTGTACTGTTATCGAATATTTTAAAGCTATTCAAATACATTTTTTTTATTATAATTTATTGTGTATAAAAGTTGGATCACTATGGGGTTATGACATTACATTGTTGCTTTTGTAATTGAAAGTAATTTTTCTGATAAAAACTAAAAAAATACATGACATTTTTAAAAGAGAATACTAAGTAAAAACTAATACCAAAAAACCCCCAATAATATACCCAATAGATCAACGATTGTCAGACAATAAATGAATTAAATATTATTGAACCTAAAAAAAAAAAAGTGTGACCATGTTCACTTTATATTTTTTGTGTAAATGTAAATTTGTTGTATTTGACTAGCGCATATCGACCCAAGTGGCACCATAAATTAATCTCTTTTGAATCTCAAAACAAATTTAATTTATAGGTGTCGCTTTAATGAATGAATCCAATAATGCAGTGTCATAACCCTATTAAAAGTTGTAGAATTATTATTTTATTGGACGTATTATATTTTTTCTTTCTGTGGGATAAAAGTGTTACCGGGTTACCTGGTTTCATTAAATAAATATATTCTGGTACTGCCAAGAGCAAAATAAAATGCATTTTCCATTCAAGGACCTCGCAATTTGAATAGGACCCATTAAAGCCTTTCGTTTCTGGATTTTAAAAATCAGATACCATTATTCCCTATGCGAAAAGGGAGATATCGCAGCTCGTTCATTTGACATTGCGTATACGCCGTGTGTGTGTGTTTGCGCAAGCAAACTTAATTAATGTCAAGCCATGATGTCACAGGCAGCATAAATATTCCACCACTGCCACTGCCACAGTGGGGCGTCGACACGAGCGCACATGAGAAATCATTGATATTAGTTGAGCAGCAGTCGGGGGCTGAGAGGCGGGGGGACACGGATATGAGGGGATGAATCACGCAGCTTGCAGCGAACTTTTGATTAAAATGTCGTAGCAAACACAGGCGGCAAGGAAAGGGGCGGAGGAGCGCGGAGGAAGGGGCGTGAAACTTTAGCGAACGCACACAAATTGCGAATGTTTCGCCAAACGAAAAGTTGGCAAATCCCACCGAAAATGTTGTTCTATCTGTATGGCTCTGCTGCAACATG
>JAEIIF010016054.1:0-10395 GCA_018874455.1 Drosophila trapezifrons | reverse complement strand
GATGAAGCCGCTTTCGCTAGCGAGTGATTTATCTCTGCTGAGTACCTAGCTTAAGAACGAACTGGAATAGCGAATAAACGATTATAACCTTTTAGAATATATGAATATTTATATGTTAATTTAGAAAACTTAAAGTAGAATATTTATTTATATATATTTACCAGAAAAAAACTCGAAGGAGTTCTTAGGAATAGTAAAAATTGTTGCAAAAAAACCATTTAGTTGAGTTTAAATCCCTTTTCTGTTTAAAAAATGATAGGCTTATATCCTTAAACTTTAAAATAATTAGGAATTATTAATTAATATTAATATTATTATAGAATATAGAATATTTTTATGACAAACCTATTGACCCAGCGAGTAGCCTTAACCCATTATTTGCCATAGAGCATTTGCTGTCCAAAAGTATTCCTTGACACATTTCAGCTTGTCACTCATTGTGACAGCGGGGGTGTACTTAGGGGTGTATTTCGGGGGTGTGTGCGGTGTGTGTATAGGGTGTATGTGTTTGTGGTTGGGTGTGTGACATGTCAACTATTTAGCAAGGTCGTGCCAAAGATTTTCCACGCCTCCTTTGCCACTTCAAAGGCTTTGATTTGCTGGTCGCGTGCTTTTTACTTGGAAAATTGAATCCTTTCGCTTTTCCTTTGTGGGAAATACAGGAGGGAGAGAGAGAGAGAGGGGGAGGGGGGCAAGCACCAACTCTGTGTTGAGATTGAAAACTGTGCAAGTTTTCCTTTAAACATTTTCTTGCCTTTCATACAGCTTTTTTTTACTTTATTTTTATTTTCTTTCCTTTTTTTTTGATCTTTTTAAAACTCTTTGCACACATGAGAGCGATAGAGAGAGGTAGAGAGAGAGGGGGGAGTAAAGGGGGCCACTGTGAAAACTTAATCGGATTTGGCGTGCGTTTTCCGCCAAAAGAAAAGGAAAAATTTTAAAATTCAACCGGCATAAATCAAACACTGGGATGGCAATTTTCGTGAGCTGCCTCGGTAAAAAAGGATAAACAGGGGAGTGTGAGTGTGTGAGGGAAAAACCCGTGGAAAAGCCGGGGGAAAACCCGAAACCCAACCCGCCTGCCGCACAAAATATTTACGCCTCACAAAACTTTTGCCCAAACTCATATTTAAACTTTACGCTTTTTTACCGAGTAAGATCGGGGTGGCTCTCCGCTAATGTCCTCGTTCTCGTGTTCTCCTTCTCCCTCTCGTCCCTGTTGTTTATTTTGAAAATCTAATTTTGACTTAAATTGATTTTTTACTTGAGAAAAGAAAAACACATATTTATCTTAACATATGAGATAATTCCGTAAGCCCGCAAAAATTCCCCATTGGCCATTTATTAAATTGCAATCCTTTTGTTTGGCTTTCATCTGCGCTCCAGTGGCTGCTTTTGAATCGAGGGACCTTCGAGCATATCATCATCGTTGCGGCCACTTAGGCAAATGAAAAGGTCCTTGCGGTCAGAAAGCCCCACCGAAAGGATGTGGATGTGTGGCTTTCTTACCCCATGGAAATCCTCAACCATTGTCCTAATTTTCATTTCTTTATTTCCGGCGGCAGGGTGTCTTAGGAATTGCTTTGAATTTAATTTGTTAATTAATAAATTGATTAATACTTGTGTCGATTTTCTGGCAATATTTTATTTCAAAGGAAAAGTCTATAAGGTATAAAGATTAAGTAAATATTTAGAATATCTCTAAGGCTTAAGTTTTGTTATTAGCTGAGGCTTTGGTTTATATTTGAATTAGTTATAGATAAGTAGATATAGATATAGGTATTGATAGAAATATATATTAAAAGAGAACAACAGCCAAGGCACAGAGGGGATCTGTGCTTTTACCGCTTCCCTTGCTCTAGAATTCAGAAAGCCTTCTTTTGTCTTAAAACCTAAGCTCTAGTTTATATCTTCTTAAATATTTTCCAAATTAAATATTTTAATTTAAATTTTTCAATTTAAAAACGTATTAAACAATATTACGAAGCATAAACTAGATAATTCCACAAACTTGCCTATTTCAACGAAGAAAATCCAACAATTACTTCCTGAAACTTTAATTTGAAGCTCTCGTCGCTTTACGACAGAGCGCTTTTTGGTCGAAATTAAAAGAACTAAAAAATAAAAAATAAAAAGGCACTTTGTTGTATGTCCATGGGCTCTGGGCTGAATAATTTAAGAGGGTTTCATGTCCATGTTCTGCTTTAAAATTGCACACACAGAAAATAATGAAATTCTTGCTGCTCTCTCTCCAGGAGCAGAGGACATACATCTATGGCGAGGCAGGTGAGAAGGCGCGACCTCTGCGCTTTGAATACCAAATAAATAAATGAAATGAATACTTCTCACAAAAAAAAAAACAAAAAAAAAACCGAGAAGAAAATAGGAAAAAAAAGAAGACTTGGCAATTTGAAAAGGGGGCTTGGTTGGGGGGGAAAACCCCAGTGGACAAAGCATGAGGTCACGTGGAAAACCAGCTGAATGGAGGTGGGATGTTCAATTTTTAGCAGCCACAATTTGAAATATTTCTCCAGCATATTTGACAGACAGCTAAAGTTGCGGTCCTGGGGGAAAGGGGAAGGGGGAAGGGGGGGTTGACTGAGGTGTGTGTGCCGAGGCAGGGCAAGTCCTGTGGGTGGGCGGTGCGACACATTGCAATGCAAAAGGTAACGCCTGGACAGCGACTGCTCATCTCCCAGTTGGAACTGGACCGGGACCAGGATCGGGGGCATTCATTCCCTTTGTTTATGTGCCAAGTGTGAAAAGAGAATGTGAAGGACAACAAATGAAATGCTGTTGTCCTGTGGCCAAGAGTGTCCTGCCCCCGACACTTCCCCATGCCCGCCCTTCTCACCTGTCCGGGGCTACGTGAGTCCTTCCGCAGCAAAAACAAAAACATTGACACTGGGAAAACAAATTGTAAATCTTATAAATATAATTTTTTTAATAATAAAATATAATATGTGAACAAAAATATAATATAAATAATATGTTATATATAATGGTAACAATTAATTTTAAATTGCACGCCTTAGTGTGACCATTTTTATATGAAATTATCGATAAGCGCCTTGACGCATATTAACCGATAGACTTAAGCTAGATTTTGGAACATTAAGAATACGGTCACTTGGTTTGGCGAATAAAAACGATTAGCACGTGTAAAGATCGAAAATAAACGAATTTATTATATTATTATTAATAATATAAATAATATATAATATAAATAAAACCTAAAACGCTTGTTTATTATTTGATTTTTAGGCAAAGCAACTGATGAGAATGCTTGCTATATTGAAAATATCTAGAACATTGCAAATAAAATATAGTTAGTGCGATATAGATTTACCTAAGGTATTAACTGGGTATATAAATATTTATAAATATAGAATATAGCTTCCTTCCTTGCTGTCCTATTTCTATACTTTTTATTTTGGTCAAATTCTAATTAATATTCAAAGCTGAAATATTTATAATTGAGTTTTCTATATTTTATGTAATCTAAAGAAACTAAAGCTCTTTTATTCCTTAAAAATACCCTTTTATTTATAATTTTAGTTCTAGAAAAAGTTGTAGAAATATTCTTTGATATCATAAACATTTTACAGAGATTCTGAATATTTTTCTGAGGCTTTTTTCTCACCGTGCAGAGGACAACACACAGCACGTGCACAATCGAGCGCAATAATGAAGTACTTTTTGATGCGAGCCAAGAGGTGAGAGGCAGGGGCGTAAGGGGGGGCGCTAAAAAGGGGGATTTTTGTTCGGTTGACAATGGCCGGGAAAACTAACTGAATGGGACACTGGCTGGTCTGGTTGGCCTGGCACTGTGCTGTGTGTGCTTATGTGATTTTCGAGTTAAAAACCGAATTCTTACCGGAATGCTCACATAGCTAAGCTTCAGTTGAGTAGGAGTGGCGCCCCCGAAACCAATCCAGAGACCAGAAAACGATCCATTCCATGCACCCACTCCCCACCCCCCCTTATTTTTGGCCGGGAATTTTTGGTTTATTTTTGTTTTCTGGTTTTTGTTTCTGTTTATTTGTTTGGACCTTACCCAAGCCACCCCGCCCCGGAAAAAAACCACCGAAAACAGTCCGTCGAGTCAGTCACATGTGGAATGGAAAAGCGCCCGGAGAGAGAAAGAGAGAGAGAGGTTGGTTGGCTTTTGGAAATTCGCATTGTGTGAAATTCCTTGTTTCCACTTCATTTAGCATTTTGTTCGAAGTGAATAAGGACATGCTGCTGGGAAGGCGGGAAAAAACAATGGCAGTAACTGGTAACTTGGCTCCAAATGGAAGAATATTTGTTGCCTTGCCGAAAAGCAGATTGTGTGATTTTGCCAGTTTATTTGTGTGCCGAGAGTCCACCTTTTGTTTATCCAATTATATTTATTTGCCATTTAGTTGACGAGACAGACAGAGAGTTGGCAATTTTTAAACAGAATTATTTATCGATTTACTTGGAATTTATCAGCTAGAGTTAGTACCTGACAGTATTTTTGACTAATTTCCAGGGTTTTGCCATTTAAGGGAACAGAAAATTAATTTAAAAATAAAACCAAGCTTGCCTTTACTTACTTACTTACTCACCATAAATGTACTTAGTGCACAAATACTGAACTTAATCTTTAAGTTTTAATAACAAAAGTGGTTTTTAAAACACAAATGTAGCATTTTCGTGGGCGTATGAGTAATATTTCGTTGAAATTATGTAAAATTAGCTGCTTTTGAGAGATTTAACTGGAAAAGTGGCATCTATAATGGACATTTAGATATAAATAAGCTAAAAAGTAAATTTAGCGACATAATCTGTTGTATTAGCTAGATTTAGCTTCGAACACATGGCGTATGAGTAATTTATTTTTTGGTTTATATCTTTAAAAATCTCTATTAAGTATTTGTTTTTAATTATTGTTAAAGACATTTGATTTCTAAGAGACCCCTTTTAAAGTTCAAACGATTTCAATTCGCCAGAGACTCGCCGACTAGCATTTTAAGCCATCCATCACTTTGGTTTCCTTTTTTTCCAACCTATGCGGGTCAAAATACTTTTGCCAAAAAGGTCTCCAAACAGACTGATGAGGTGGAGTTGGAGGATAAAGATGAGTAGAGACGAGGATGAGGATGAGGGGCAAGAGCAGCGGCAGCAGGTGGAGGATTGCTGCAAGGAATGCGCATGAAAATGTGGCAGCTGTTGAAGGTCAAAAGAGCTGGCTGGCTGGCTGTGTTTGGTTGGAGGTGGCAGGCTGCAGGCTCCAGGTTGGAGCTGAGTGAAAAACGAAAGCCGCCAAGATGAACCGACATCGCCATCATCATCGCCAGACGTCGGTGCAGTGGGAACTCTCTTTTTCCGCCTGTCTGTGTATGATGAGCAAATGAATTTTTAATAAAAGCCCCACATGTTGCCAATAGAAGTGCAAACACAAATGGAATAGGGCCAGGACCACTTCCGCCCGCTCAAAAAAAAAATAATAAAAAAAACAAGTATAAAAACCAAAGGGGATGCCCTTAGTTTTCCCTTATTTTTCCACCGCTTTCCCCACAGTTTTCCCACTTTTCTGTCTGCTGCAATGACGAGCCATTAGGCGAATGAATTTTTATGCCTGCCCTTCAGTGGCGTCACCTGAGGGGGGCTTTTTTTTTTCTCCGTAATGCCAGTTCAAAGCGTTCGCTGCTCCAGTTATCCTCTGCTTCAAAAAAAACTATATATATATATATATATATTTGTAAAGGCAGCAGAATCAGCAGGTGATTTTTCGCCATATATTAAACTTGTTCAATACATCGAAAATAAATACCAGCACGCACTTTTAATGCAAACATAAAGCAAATACCGGAGAGCTTTGGTACCCAGCTGTTAAGGGTTAATTTTTTGTACTTTTTGTAATTCAAAGAAACTTCAAAAGCGGGGATTTGGTATGTATTTATATTTTTAGTTTTTTATTTGAAAAACCAAGTCAATACAAAGTCCTATAAAGTCGAAAATACTGCCAACTCGAAGCGGTTTGTGCGCAATTAAACTAGGACTTGGAGTATTTTTAAAAATTGATTGGGTAATGCAGAAATAATCATTTCAAAATTATTTTTTTGTGTATTAAAATCAAAAAACATTTTATTTTGCATTGAAATTCTTGCAGATTTACTACTGTTTTTTTAACAGAAATAATTCGGCTCTCATTTTGATTTTTGCAGCGTTTTAAATACTTGCAACTCCAATTTTAAAATTTACTATTCCTGAAAGAAATATTTCTTGCAAATAATATTATTTTTTATTGATCCAAGGCTTACTATGCTGTGTAGAAATTATTAATAGCTTAATATACATATAGGTAATTATATTTTGTATTTTTTTATGCCACAAAGTCTCTTTAAAACTCGAAGAAGCCCACGTGAAGAGAGTAAGCTCTGATTTAAATTCGCTTGAAGGCTCTCTGCAATTTTCCTGCGGCATCAAAGTTTTTCCGCAGACTTTTGCCAATATTTGCTCAATTGCCGCCAAGTCATTTTTCCGCTTGAGAACATTTTGCCTTTGTTTAATCTAGGTTTTTCCAAAGCTTTTCCACAAAATACGTAAAGGAAATATCATGAAGAGCTTAATATTTGACATCATTTTAAAGATCTACAAATTACGGAAATTCTGTATTTGTTTTTATAATTATTTATACATATATTTCTCTAATTTGAAATATATATATTTTTAAAGGTATTACTTCATGTCTATTCTACGAATCTAAAACAAATTAATCAATTAATTGATTAATCAATTAATTAAGAACATAAAACTTAAGCCAGTTATTTTTGGAAAACTCTAGCAATATAGATTAATTGCTCGTTGCCCAATTGGAATTTGTGTAGTCGCTCTCGGACTTTAATTGGAGCTTTTCCGCAGTCATTTTCCCGTTCGCTTTTCCCTGCTCCAGCCTCTGACTGTTTCGATTGTGTTTATTGTATTTAAATTAACTTATTTATTGTTATTGCCCAGCCGTGGTCGCATCAAATGCCCAGCGGCCTTTCTTTTCTCTCGTTTATTTTTTTTTTTGGTTTTTCTGGAAAAGCTGGAAAAATGCTGGGGAAAAATGGGGCGTGGTGGTGGATGATGAGGTGACCCAAAGAGCCGAAAGGAAAGTTGACAATGAAAGTAATAAAAACAGAAATTTGTCGCCGCATGTAAATGGAATTGTTTAAAGGTGAAAGCGATGAGGAAAGGACGCCAACAAAGGGCAACAAATAAACAAATTAAGAAGTTTCCCGGAGGGTGGCCCGGGAGAGGAGGATCAAGTGGCAGGTCACGAGACAGGGCCAATTGTTGTTGTTGTTGTTGTTCCGACGAGGGCAGCGCGAAATCCGCAACGGATACGTATTATTTTTGCCAGGCCAGCGAGCAGGGAACAGGGAACAGGGAGCAGGGAACCGGCGACCGGCGCACGTCGTCGGCCAAAGGCAACTTAAAAGCTGCCCTGAGAGGCACTGTGGAAAATACGGTTAATAATAGTGGCTAAAAATAAGAAATATATTTATTAAAGGAGCTTCATACAAGGCCAAAGTTTTAGTTTGAATTAAAAGTTGTAACTACAGAAATATTTAAAGAAATCAAATGGTATCAATATTATTTTGTGAAACTATTTATTGTATAGGGGGGGAATTTAAATGATTTAAATTAAGTGAATATATGGTTTTAATAATTTAAAGTCTTGGTATTTAAATGCCTTAAACAAATATTATAAACAATAAAAATACAAAGAGTCCAGACAATATTCAAATTGCTTTAATATAAATTTCTTTCACAGAATGTTAATGAAAATATATTAAATAAATATAATATGATGACATCACTACAAGGCTTTGATTTATGTTAACTTTATATAAATAAAATCTTACATAATAAAATAAAAAAATAACGGAATACTTGGAAACAAATATTTATATTCATTTTTGTTTATTTTTTATCCATAGTGCAGGTGGTGTACTGGCAACAATAAGCCAAACGAGCAGTTGCAATCGAGACGGTTTCCCAAAGGCTAGAGTGTGGGTTCCGGGTGCTCGGGGAGTCGGGAGAACGGAGTCCAGAGTCGGGTTTCCAAAAGGAGCCACCGGGAAACGTCTGGGAATTGCAGACGACGTCGGCTCATGGCAATGGCGATTTAATCTTTGCAGACATTTTTATTCAAATTTATTTTAATATTTTTTCTTTCGCCGACGATGATGTTGTTGTCGCTGTTTTTACTCTTTTTTTTTTGTTGCGTTGCTTCTGCTGCTGCTGATGCTCTTATTGTTGCTGACATTGCTGCAAAAATTGCTACTCTTATTGTTGCTACAGTTTCTTGTTTAATTTTTTGGTGATATTTGATTGTTTCGTTTGATTTTGTTCAGTTCAAGTCAAGGAAATTCGCTGCCAATAGTGGCTATAAGAGCCAGAAGGTGGCTCGCATCACACGCAATGCCTCTTTGAATTTTTTAAGGAAATACAAAAAGTATAAATTTAATATTAATAAATACTAAAACCCCTTTGTGCAGGTTTATACGAAAGGGATAATTATTAAATACTTATAGTTCCTCTTAATCCCTTTAAATTCTTTTATTCCAATGTACCATTAACCTTTTTATCTATAATTAGTAAATAAATACATCTTGTTAAACGCAATAATATGTATTTTTTATACTGGATAATTAAGCGTATTTCAGTGATTATGTTACTTCCATTTCAGCTTAATTTTTACACTGTTCTTGCCACCGATTTCCCTTTAATTTTTTTGCTGCTGTTGCTCCTCCCTTGGCGGATGTGTGGACGCAACGTCCAGACAATGCATGGAAATTATGGCCAGGATCCGGGGGAAAAATGAAGGAAAAAGGACACAACGGCATTGCGGCGAGAGCAACACTTTGTCATGGAAACCCAAGCAATTGCAGAAATTCAACAATTTACAATTTACAATTAAATTGTCTCAGTTCTTTATTGGCTCAAGAAAAAAATATTAAATTTATTAAAAGTCAGTTATTACTCACACTTGTTGGGCAAATTAAGGAATTTATGAATTAATAAAAAAACATTTTTAAAGGAAACTTTATAGATATATATATATTTGTATAATTATAATTAATTTAGTATTGAGTGTCGATCATATGGCAAAGTCTACTGATGAGTGTCTCGATGGTAAGAGACCGAAACGCGTCTGGATATGATTATGATTAGAACTTCTAACTAACAAATATATTATATATATTTTAATGATATTATATGGGCAGTGTTTTTCTTAAAAATGATCTAAAAGATTGCTTAAAATTAAAAATCCTTAATATTTGGGGTATTTAAAGCTGCATTTAAATTTGTTTTTGGATTTTTCGTATTTATATGCATGAAAACTCTTTAATAAATACTACAAACTTGGCTTAAACTTTATCTCTTTCGTTAAATTAAAGACTCCAACTTAATTGTTAAAAATTCATCCGACTACTAAGCCAAAATATGAGCTCCGGCAAATTAAGCCGCGCACTAATGGGTCAGAACTGTAAGCCAACTTAAGGGGACGCACTGCACCGACATGTGGGCAAGACGCATATGATGCTGCTGCTGGAGAGCTGGAAGCCCCGGACATCTGGACAGCCGGACGGACATGTTGTCAACTTTTGCAAAAGGCGGAAGTTAGAAATTTCACAGTGTGTGCTGCCTGCCTGCCTGCCGCTCGTCCTGCTGTTACGTTGAATTCATTACGGCGGAAAATGTAAAAGGCATAAACAGCATCGCACAACATCCGCTTGTCCACCGTGCATGCACACAGGCACACACACCACACACACTCCGTACACACACACACAACCATATCCGGCAGTGCACGGCAGCGAGACGACGAGCTCTAGTCCAGACTAGGAGCCGGAGTAAGTACGAGGACTCCGTCCGGAGTCCAGCCTGTTACGGCTACGTAAACGTAACCCGTGCCCGCTTAATATGCTAAATGTTGAAATTCGTACGAATTTAATGCGAGTTAGCCAAAGGTCCAGACAGGGCCAGACAGATGGGATTGGGATTGGCAACGGGATTTAGATGGTCCGTAGTCCCTCGGCCCAGATGCACTGAGAGAAAAACAAAACAAGGCAATGAATTAAACGGAAAATAAATATTTTATTTATAATGTAAGCTTAAATACATTTAATAAATAATAATTAAATAATAAATTAGTAATTTAATAAGTGATTTTGTTCAAAAACTATAGCCTACTTTTAAGCGGAGAGTTACAAATATCATTGCCTGCTTTTAGGTGACAGCGTACAGGTAAGCTTCTAGAGAAAGAGTTAGAAAGCCCAGAAATAATATAGAAGAGTTTATAAGAAATAATTAAATATAGGTTTATAAACTAAAAATTCATGTTTTAATTTTATATAATTTCATATAACTACC
>JAEIIF010016044.1:0-13957 GCA_018874455.1 Drosophila trapezifrons | reverse complement strand
TCACCATCTTCCTATCGTTCCCCCGAAAATCACTGCAGTGTGAATTGGGCTTAAACCCCATATATGTATATCGATTTATTTCATAATTTCGATTAATGATATTTTTTCCAAAATAACATTTTCGAAATGTCCCGAAAATAAAGATTATTTGCCTTATATTTATTATAGGTGTATTTGTATATAAAGTTTACTTGCAATCATAGAGATCGTATTTAATTTATTAAACATTAAATACAATTCCTTTGTGAGACCCAAAACTTTCTTAGTATCTATCTTAGCTCTCGGGTTATCCTCTACTTCGTGTAGGCTGTTTTTTTAAAAGGTCTATAATTTTGGCCATAATACGATATTATATGTAATTCATTAAAGTTTGTTAATGGAAAGTATAATAATGATAATTATTATGCTTGATTTTTATTATTATTATGCTTGATGTTTATTATTATTATTATTCATGATGTTTTAATTTACAAGAGGCACCTCAAATTACCGGCTTGCACCATGCGCTTTTTGTGTTTCCTTTGAACTTTTGTGGAACAATTTCTCACATCTCTAGTAACATATGCCGGCATTTTTGGCTTGACAACGTGGCAATAGAGGTGGAGAAACATCGATAATAAAAACATCTGTGTTTCGATGTTTTCAAAGACACATCGATATTTCAAAAGAAAAGAAAACATATTTTTTGCTATGTTTGCATAAACAAGAAGGGCAGCTAGCTTCGGCAAGCCGAAGTTTATGTAACCCTGCAGTTTAGAATTGGCTCATAAAAAAAATATCCATTCGATTAATTCATGTGACAGAAACATCGATAGTCGTCATAAAAAATCGATGATTTCATCGATGTTTCTCCACCTCTACGTGGTAAAAAAAGGTGAACTTTAAGAAAAAATCATGTCCAGCGGAGGGTATTCAAAGGGCTTTTTGGGCTCGAAAGGCCCACGCCATTATAAGTCAAAGAAGCTGTGTAAGCCAAGCTCCTCGTCTGACGCCAATCCTACGTCCGCCGACAATACAGCAGGAGCTCAGCCAGAGTTCATTGTAGAAAAGATAACTGGAAAACGATACGAGAACGGCAAAGTCCAGATGGAGGTGAAATGGAAGAACTTTCCGTCGGAGAGGAGCACCTGGGAGCCTCTTGAGAACTTGGCAAATTGCATGGTATTGCTCGCCGAATTTGAGGCGGAGCTTTTCAGGCAACAGGAACGCAGCGGCAGCAAGAAGAAAGGCGGCAAGGCCAACCGGCCGATGGGACCCAAGTCGAATGGAACAAATAATGCCACAGTGTCCACACCAAAGCCGACAACATTCCATAAGATCGGGGAAAGTCATAAGGAGAATGTCCCGCCGTCACTGGCGGTGCCTAAGACCCCGATCAAGCTGCATCCGGCGATGCATTTGCAATTCAGCGACTCCAGTGGCGACGAGAGGCCATCTTGTTCGTTCGGCAAACGGGCCAGTTCAACTCCAGCGGATGTGTGGCCATCAAGCAGTGATGAAGAAATGGGTGATCTGGAGATATCCTCCGACAGCTGCTCCAGACTCTCTACGATGAGCCGACCCAGACTTTCCTCGGAGTCCTCAATGTCCTCTGGATCCGACTCGCTGCCTCTCAGCAAGCTGCCCACATCGAGCGCCAACACAGAGTTGACTTCACTAAGTTCTCTCAAGGAGCAGGCCCGCCAATGGCAGGCCGGCAAGAGTGAGTCCAAATTTGGCGCTTTATTGAAGACCTTAACGCCAACCAAGACCTTGGCCAAGGAAATGGCAGCCCAATCAATATCGGCTTCTCCTGGAAAACCCGTCGAGGAGGCAATGAAAAGCGTAAGAAAATTATAAATACTTGTAAAAAACAATATGTAATTTTGGTTTGATGTAGAATTTAGACATAGTCTTCGCTTGCTTTCCTTATCCGTTTAAATATTTATTAACTAAGAAAACTGTAACAGATCCACAGCATGCAGCTCGCCAAGAAGCACCCAGAGGTCCAGACATCAGGCGGAAATTACTCGAAGAAAGACAATAAGAAGAGCTCAAAGAAAAGCACGATGAAGAATCCGGAGAATGGTCAAAAGAAAGAATGCAGTGATGAAGATTTGGATTCCCCTTTGACACCGCAGACACCTCGTGGCCGGAGCAGTTCGTCCAATTGGAAGATGACGCCGTGCACGACTCCCTTCGGACTGGCACGCGGCTTGGAGCTGGATAAGGTGGTGCATAATTTTCAGGTGCGCGATCGACTCTTTCTGTTTGTCACCTGGAAGGGTCTCGACGCGGTGGATGCGGTTCACATGGAGGAATTAAAGGTGGCGTACCCTGCCCAAGTAATAGAATATTTTGAGAAAATGGAGCGGCGCTACAAGTGACATTTTTCTGTGTTTTTTTTTTTATTAATTCTCTAAAAAGATGAAAAAAAATATTTTATTTATACACATTGTATTCGTTTTGGCTCTCCGTTTTGTATGGGTTGAAATTGTGTGTGTAATATATCATTTTAAAGAAACTATATTAATACTTTTAAAGTCTACATCGTTATAATATTGGAAAAATAAAAAATTATAAAGAAATTAAAGCAAACTCGAAATCTGAGCGCTGCAGTTTCATATGCTTCAGCTTTTTGTAGCAGTCACTGGTTTGTGCCTGAGCTTGCATTTTTCCAGTGTGACCATTCCGCCTGGGTTCGGGTTCCCACTGTGAATTATGGAACTTTCCGAATTTCCTTAACGGTCATACCGCGTCACCTCTGAAAATACAAAAATACAAAAAATCAGCAAATGCGAAAAACGTAACAATCCCAGGATCGAAAAGCACCCGATATGAGTGCGTACAACCGGCGAGCGGCGCTGCGCAAGAAGAGCCCAAGCCAGGGGTCCTTCGACGCGGAGATGGACGAGTCCGGGTACACGTCCTTTCGGGCGCCGCACAACTCCACCGCGGAGACGCCATTTTGGTTGGATGATGCCGAGGGCGAGAACTGTCGCAATGCATCGAATACGGGGCCCTTGGTGCGAGGACTATCGACGCCGAGTGGCCACCAAGAGCAGCGGGACAAGAGGTTTCCCAAGAGCCTTCCCGTGGCTCAGAGCTCACTGGAGGAGGAACCTTGTTCGACGACGCCCCGACTGCAGGAGGCGCACAGCCTTCCGAAGCGCCGTAGGAAACACTTCCAGCCGCCGCACAGCAGTCCCAGGAAGTCCAAGAAGCTTCTGTTTCCAGAGGAGCCTCCGGCCAAGAACCGGTTCTTTGGCGGCGTGGAGCGCCTTGACATCGTCGCCAAGCTCGCCCAGAAGCAGCCGGCGCTAGAGTGCATTCTGCGACATGTGGACGCCCACACGCTGGACGTGATGACCCAGGTGTCGCTGGTCTGGAAACAGGCCATACACAAGAGTCAACGGGCGATGGAGCGGATGCTTAACCACCGGCTCAAACAGAGTCTCACCAAAGAGAATACCCATGTGCCCAAGCGGCGCCGCCATTGCCCGAAGGCGAACTCAACAGTGCCATTGCAGAGCTCGAACCACAGCAGCCAGGCCAACAGCGCCGCATCGCTGATGGATTCCGGGAACTCGAGCATTCACCTGATGGACGTGGATGCTGGACGGATTTTACGCGAACAGACGCAGCGCGTCAAGTGCCCGCGCTGCGGACGGGGCAGCCGGGTGTTTGTCAGCGAAATGTCAACGAGCGGAGACAATCCCCTGTCCCAGACATTGCCCGGCGGTCGGAGCACCTTTGCCGGGCACATGGCCGACCAACCGCCACTGATGCGCTTCTTGTCCCTGGACCTTGACGACATTAGGAGCCCGCATCAGGTGGCGTACAACTTTGCCGAGTGCACCAGTGTCATCTGCCAGTTCCGCTTCTGCGTCAACTGCCTGAGCAAGTCACATCCCGGCGAGCGCTGCCTGGTCACCGAGCTGGACACGCCCTCCAAACTGATGATGCCCCGGGAACGTCTGACGCCGCCGCAACGTTCCCAGCCCCGGGACGCCAAGATCAGGCGGAAGAACTCGCTCAAGCGGCTCTGTTTTTAGCTCTAGACTCTACGTTTAAAGGCTCTTTAACGTCTAGTATTCGATTTGTCCAAATCTCATCATTCACGTATTACGTTCTACGTTTTGTCATCACACATTCACTTCATAGTTGTTTTTACATCGTTCACCGCAAGATTCCTCGATAATCTGTACCTCCTTGAGATTAAGCACATAACATAAGTATTCTTTACAAAAAATGCGAAATATAAGTACTGTCAATAAGATTTAATTTGGATTTTATTTGTGGCTTGCACGGAATGCGGATACTACATATATATTCGTTCCTATTCAAGTAACGCAGGATCTACCAATTTATAGAGATTTAATATTATATACAGTTTTCCTAAATCTATTATTTATATCTAAAGATATTCAAATTTGAGCGAGGCAACAAAAGGAATGTTAATTTAAAATCTATTGGTAAATAAAACTTGAAGGCATTACTTCGAGAAACTTTTCTTTCAGAGTTCTAAGAAACAATTACTCACATACAAAATAATGATAAAGTAATCATTGTCAAACATTTTTTTGTAACCACTACATCAATTTGTCCATTGTATCGCCTATTATTATTATTATTATTAGAACAATTTGTAGTACACTTTCTGCCTCCTAGTAACTAAAGAATTCGCTAGTTCCGAACTAGTTCAATTTATTTCCCGGTAGCCATAAGGTATATTTCCACCACCTAGACTAGGTCACACTAAAACCGAAACACGTGTGGAGTGCGGTCCGCAGTTTATTATTATTCCCGTTGAAATATTAACTTGCAAAGAAAGGAAGAAAACTAAAATCCACGATGACCACCTCGTTGGCCCAGCAGCTGCAGAAATTGGCGGCGCCGCAGACGTCCGTGACGCTAGCGGACGCTCGCAGCAGGGCCTCCATTCTCTTCGATCCCAAAGAGGCGGCCACCAAGGATAGGCGGGCCATCTACCAAATCGGCTTGGCCGGGCTGCAGGAGCTGACCGACTTCAATCCGGCCTTCAAGGAGTTCCAACTGACACTGTTCGACGAAGCCACCCTGACACTGGAGCGATCCGTGGAGCTGCCGGAGGTTAACAAGCTGCTGGACGCGGCCATAGCCAAGTTCCTGCGCCTGCTCTCTCCCTACCTGCTGCTGCGCCCCGCCCACATGGCCTTCGAGTGGCTGCTGCGTCGCTTCCAGGTGCACGAGTACAACCGCGGCCAGGTGATGGCCCTGATTCTGCCCTACCACGAGACAAAGACATTTGTTCAGATCCTGCAGACCATGAGGCTGCGCTCCTCGGATGCCGAGTGGTTCTGGCTGCGACCTCTGCAGCGTCCGGGTGTGCCTCTGGCCAAAACGGCCATTGTCAATCGGGCGGCCAGCAACCCGGCCTTCCTGCGCTTCATCTGTCAGAGCACTCAGAAGGCCATCAAGGAACTGGGCCCGCGCGCCCACCAGCTGCAGGCCCAGATCAACTTCTATGCCACCGTCGTCGTGGGCGCCCTCCAAGCCGCCAGGCCGCTGCAGGATTGGCACATCACCACCATCCTGGAGTCGCTGCTAAGGGGCCTGGCGTCTGATACCATAGACTATATGGCCGCTGCCTATGTGATCGTCGCCCAGCTGGTTTCGCGCACCAAGCTCCAGAGCAAGGTGTGCAACGCACTGCTGGAGCGCGTGGCCAACTGCCCGTTCGAGCGCCTGCACACCGAGTCGCTGCTCCTGCTCGTCTGCATCTATGGCAAGCAGCAGGCCGCCGTGCCACACTTCAAGCCGGAGACCGTTCACAATCTGGTTGGCCAGAAGTGGCTCATCTCGGCGCTGGCCTCGCTGGCCAAGGCTAACGTTGCCATCCAGTCCATTTGCATGCCACTGACGACATGCGCGGTGGCCGCCATTCGGGAGGATGTGGCCGCTTCCAGCTCCTACAAAGTGTTCCTGGACAACCTTCTATCCGAAGTGCCAATGACCCTGCCGTGTGCCCAGAAACTGATCAAGTAAGAGCACTCGGATGGGTAATGTCAGGGATAATACTTTATAATTAATATTTTATTAATTTCCAGCTGCTTCCTGGATTCCTTTGCGGAGACGGAGAGTGTGCCACCCGAGCCCATGGACACCACAAGCAATGACGACGAGGACACTATCGTAATTGATTCAGATGACGATGAGGCGGAGACTGAGAAGACCAGCTTTCAGACTTGGTATGCCGGTTACTTGGAAAAGCTGGAGAAACGCTATCCAGAGGCCTTCGACCTGAGCGTTAAGGAGGCCTTGAGGGCCAAGTCCACCACCAGCAATCGCCAAAAGGCCCTGAAATTGGCCCTGGGTAAGTGGATTTGTGTTCATGAATCCCTCAAAAGGTTAATTACACTCCACATTACATTGTCTCCCTTCAGGTTTCCGTCTCAACACCTCAGATGACAAGGCCAAGCGGGCCTATGAGAAGCTGTACCACTACAGCTCCGACTGGCGCCTGAGTGCGGTCCAGCAGCTGCTGCAGCACCTCAAGGTGGCCAAGAAGCGGGAGCGCAGTGTAAAGCTGCTACGGGAATGCCTTCCGGACAGAATCAACGATGACAGCGGTGCTGTGGTCGCCGCCGTACTCACATTGCCAACGGAAGAGCTAGCCGAGATGTTGGGTCCACAAAGCCTGGCCAAGACCTTGTGCCATCTGGTGCACCGAGCCCAATCCGAAAGGGAGGAAGAGTGGCAGGCTGTGCTGGTGCTGGCCGTGCGCCATTTAACCACCGCCACGGGGAGTGGCAACTACGACGAGAATCTGGTGCTGCTGGCACTGATGCCGCTGCTCTTCCCTGGCGCAGCTTTGACGGAGTACGAGCACGCGGCTCTGGTGATCTTGCTGCGCAGTGAGTTTGCCGGCAGAGTTCCTTTCCTCAAGGAACTGAAGGTGAGCAGCGAATTCAGCGATTTCAAGGCCAGCGAGCATCGGCAGCACTTTCTGGACGTGATAGCGGGCAGCAGCCAAGAGTTAATCAGCCAGGAAAGGGCGTTGCTCCAAAGCGTGGAGGATCATGGCGGTGAGACCTACCTAGAGAAGCCATCGCAGCTGACGCACCTCCTCCTCCTGTTGACTGCCTACGCGAAGAGGGAACTGCAGCCGCTGGAGAGCTTACACGTGCTGGATAAGATCGGGCTGTACAGTCGACGCATTCAATTCCGAGTCGCTAAGGCTAATCGCAACTCCCAGGACTCGGTCCCACTCCAATTGTACGTCGACTTCCTGTTGACCTTGGTCAGGAACACCAAATGGACAGCACTGGCATCGACGCCCTGGAATCAGTTGACCGACGAACTACGCCTCTGCCTTCGCCTGCTGGAGATAATATGCGGCCAAGTGTTCTCGGAGCGAGAGGATCCCTTGGAGCGTCAGGAGTGGACGCGAGCCCTGCAACAGAGCCTTCAGTTGATGCTGCCCGAAGCGCAGGATAGGCTGGAGCTGCTTTCCAACTTTTATGTGTTCGAACGGCTGCCGGAATTATGGCCTCGTGACTCGGACTATGCTGTCTTTCGCCTGCAAGGTTTCCTGCTCTTGGAGGCAGTGCTGTCCAACCCGAAGTCCCAGCTCACCTGCAGCCTGGTGCATGTGTTGCGAGTGGCCAACGCCTGTGGGTCACCGCTGCAAACACTGCGAGTCCAGGCCATCAGCACGCTCCAGTTGATCAGCAGTCGCGGCCGGCTGGTGTCGCATGTGGAGCAGTTGGTGCGATCGCTGCTGCAGCGAAAGAGCGAGCTGAGCATGGACCACGAGCAGTATGCCCTGATACTCTTCACGATTCTAGAGCCGGAGAATGCCACGGCCAAGGAGAAGCTCGTCCTGTCCAAGCTGAGGAGATCGGTTCTGGCCCTGGCCTGTGATCCCGAACAGCCGCCCATCTGCACGGCGGCCCTGCTGACGGCCCTGAAGCATGTCAACGACGAACAATTCCTCAGCGAACTGCTGCCCCTGGGCCTTGACTCCCTGAAGAGGATCACCGACGGGGACGGAAGCCAGCAGCTGAAACAGTTGCCGTGGCCCCACAGCGAGATCTACAAGTCGGTGATGGAGAGGTTCGAGGGGCAAATAGCATTGAACGTGTTGCTCCGGAAACCGCAGGCTTGGGAGCTCTTCGAGGCGACCTTCGCCCGCCAGGATGTCTACATCCAACTGGAACAGAAGCTCCAGCCCATGCCCTGCGTCCTGCTCAACAGCCTGACGCCGGAGACGTTCGAGCGCCTGCAGGCCACGCACAAGGTGACGCTGATCAAGCTCATTGTGGAGGCGGCCACCCGTTCCGACAACGATACCATCTTCCTGGCCAGCCATCGAATGCTGAAGCACTGCCGCCTGGAATGCCAGCCCCTGGCGCCCATGCTGGTGAAGATGATGACCTTTGCCAAGCGGAAGCCGGAGAGCCCACAGACCAGCGCCAGGCGACGCAGTTCAGCGTCTGCAACGCAACAATTGGACCTAACCAGTTCGGCCTGGAAGCAGGGCATGACTCTCCTGGAGCTGCTGGAGCACAAGAAACTGCTGATTGGATCGGAGCTGTTGATACCGCCGCTCTTTGAACTCCTTCAGGCGTGCCTAACGCTGGAGGAGCACAGTGCCGCCGAGTATCCCAAGCAGCTGATCCTCGCCAGCCTCCTGCACTGCTGCCAAACGGCTCAGCTGGCTGGCGTGCAGCTGACCAAGGCCCTGCCAGAGTCCTGCTTCCGCATCGAGTTGGTGGTGCAATGCCTGAGGAATACCCGCAACCCGCAGACCCAACAGCACGCCCTGCTCTTCCTCACCCACTGTGCCGCCATGTATCCGCAGCAGGTGCTGCACAAGATCGTCGAGATCTTTACGTTCGTCGGCTCCACTGTGGCGCGACACGACGACGCCTTCAGCCTGCACATCATCCACAATGTGGTGGAGTCGATCATACCCATTCTGTTGCTGAAGACGGGCCAGAAGGAGCTGGTTATTCCCGTGCTGAAGGTGTTCGCCGACATTTGCACGGATGTGCCGGTGCACCGCCGGCTGCCACTGTACGCCACCCTGTTCCGGGTCCTGGAGCCCAAGGAGCACCTGTGGCAGTTCCTGTGCATCGTGTTCGAGAGTCATGTGCTGGTGGATCCCAAGGCTTCGACGGACAAATCCCGCCTGGACTTTGCCCGCGAACTGACGCTGATGTTCGAGGATCCGGCGGTGCCATTGGAAACATGCATCCGGCTGCTGTATTACCTGGCCAAGCTGCCGGCCAACAAGAGTGGCAATTCGTCCTCCTCCTCCTCCTTGGTACTGTCCACGGAACAACAGCTCTTCGATGTGCGGACGCGGTCCTTCAAGCAGCTGCGCCACTACAAGTACCTCATCATGGACTTCCTGTCCGGAATCAGTAGCTGCCACGAATGGCAGGCAAAGATGAAGCGCCCGGATCCCACAGAGCTGCTGCCATACTACCAGGACTTCATCCTTAAGACTCTGGCCTACGTTAGTGTGGTAAATGGAGCCCTGGAGGCCTCCTCCGAGACGCCCTCGCTTGAGAAGTTCTGGCGTGTGCTGGCGAACCATGCCCACGATGTCCTGGACAATGCCATCGGCCTGCTGGCGCCGGAGCACTTCCTCAGCGTGATCACCGAGCTATTGCAGCACAACCTTGTCCATGTCCGCACCAAGGTGCTGGAGCTGCTGGTGACCAAGCTGAGTCATCCCACAAGCGATTACTTCCAGCACACGCCGGCCGAGCACTTTGGCGTCCTCTTAGCTCCGCTGCAGGCCATCATCAACGGCATCCTCGAGGGTGGAGCCGGCAGCGCTCAGCTGGCGCAGCTCCAGCAGACGGCCTTGCATGCCATGCAGCTCTTGGCGCACCGCCACGGTCGTGACTTCATCGAGGAGTGCCGATCCCTGCTGGCCACCCTCACCAAGATCACCAAGCGGCGGGCGAATGTGCCCAAGGCGGTGGTGGGCAATGTTGTGCTCACCCTCGTCGAGATCTGTGCCAGCCTCAAGGCACATGCCCTGGCCCAGCTGCCCAAGTTCGCGCCCCAGCTGACGGAGCTGCTCAAGGAGCAGGTCCATCAAATGGCCACTCTGAAGCAGGGACCTGACTATGTCTGCTCAACCCTTGTCACCGGTAAGTACTTCGCCTTTCTACCTTCTCCTTACTGTGTCTCACAATGTGTGGCCTTTCCATTTCAGCTTTGCACAAGCTCTTCAAGGCTCTCCCTGCTTTCCTGGGTCCCTACTTGGTGGACATCATTGCGGCATTGGTGCGTCTATCCGTCCAGCTGGACAACCCCTTGCTGCTGCAGGACAAGCGCACCCAGGCACTGAGACTGCGTCTGGTGGATGTCTGGGCCGCTGTTGCCCAGGGCGTGGAGGTGCGCATTCTGGTGCCCAGTTTCGCCAAGACCTACTGCTGCCTGCTGGAGCAGCAGGCATACGATGAGCTGGGCCAGCTGATGCAGCAGCTCCTGCTGCAGACCATACGCCACAATACGGCGGCACAACTGCAGCCTGTGCAGGATGCGCTCAGCGAGCTGTTCCTGCAGGCCCTGGAATTCCGCCTGCAGGTGCGTGGACGTGGCCTAGATAGGCAGCAGGTCTCGGATGTGGAGTCCGCCATTACTGAAACCTTCGTGACGTGGATCCTTAAGTTATCGGAGACCAGCTTCCGACCCATGTATACCCGCGTGCACAGGTGGGCGATGGAGAGCAGTGCCCGGGAAACGCGACTCACCTACTTCCTGCTGACCAACCGGATAGCCGAGGCTCTGAAGTCGCTGTTTGTCCTGTTTGCCAGCGAGTTTGTCGAGGATTCCTCGCGGCTGCTGGCCGAGCACAATTCTCTCAGTCCCGACTTCCAGGCTGGCGACTCCGAGGACGACGTGGAGTTGCTGATGGCCATTTTGAGCACTCTCCATCACGTGTTCCTGCACTGCAGCGAGGACTTTGTGAATGAGCACAGGTTCAATGCGCTGATGACGCCGCTGGTGGATCAGCTGGAGAACGACCTAGTGCTGGGCCATGAGCCTCTCCACCAGGCGCTCAGCAGCAGCATTGCCCAGCTGGCGGTGGCCAGCAACGATGTCATGTGGAAGCAGCTCAACAGCCAGGTCCTGCTGAAGACACGCACTCCCACGCCGGAGGTGCGCATCCTGTCCTTCAACACCTGCGTGGCCATTGCCCGCAAGTTGGGCGAAAGTTATGCCACTCTGCTGCCGGAAACAGTGCCCTTCATCGCCGAACTGCTTGAGGATGAGCACCAGCGGGTCGAGAAGAATACCCGTTCGGCAGTGCAGGAGCTGGAGACCATTCTGGGTGAACCAGTTCAAAAATATTTATAATAATCGCAAAGTGAGAGGTTTTTTTTTTTATATCAAACTGTATAAAGTTAAAGAATATAAATGCAAATATATATTCCTTTTTTTGGACATCAATAGAAATGGAAACTTATTTATAGTTGGTATAGTTTCTGGATGTGTGAGGCTCATAAGTGGCTCTTTCAGCGTCTGACTCCTATATCTTTCTCGCTCCATCTTCCATGCTTTGCCTGCAATGTACAAGCAAAGCAGCAGAAACAGCTTATACGTTCGGTGGATAAATGGATGGATGGTTGAGAAATTGCTTAAGTTCCTCTGGGGCTCTTTTAGAGTACGTTTCGTTTCTGTCTCCCTCCCTCTTCCACGCTTTGCCTGCAATGAACAAGCAACAACATCTTATGAGTTCCGTGGATAAATGGATGGTTGGTTGAGGAATGGCTTAAGTTCCTCTGTCTCCCTCCCTCTTCCACGCTTTGCCTGCAATGTACGAGCAAAGCAGCAACAACAGCTTATAAGTTCGGTGAATGGAAGGATGGATGGTTGAGGAATTGCTTAAGTTCCTCAGGGGCTCTTTCAGAGTACGTTTCGTTTCTGACTCCTATACCTTTCTCTCTACCTCTCCCACGCTTTGCCTGCAATGTACAAGCAAAGCAGCAACAATAGCTTATAAGTTCCGTTCAGCAGCTCAAAAGAGAGTTTTATTTTAGCTTCACACTGAGAGAGCTTTCCCATTTTTCTGGATAAATAATAATAGTAGAGAGTAATAAATATCAATCAAATCCCCATTAAGGACTCCCTTGTTTTGTTAACTTACTCATTTATTTGGGAATGCAATGTGCGCTTAAACTAATGTACATTTTCTTAATAACAATCAACATTATTCTTGGCCCCACTTCAAGTCGAGCGATGTGCACTTCGTCTATGTGTTGTAGGTGTAGGAAATGGTGGGGATGTGGGCGTTGTTGAGCGTGTTGTCATGCGTCTCCTTGTCCTCGGGAATCTCCGGATCCTCGCGCTCCTCCTCCTCGTCAATGATGCTGATGTCTCGAATGGACGGACGATGGCTGCGTCGCCAGCCGGTGAGATCCTGCGGCTGCTTTGTCTTGGTCAGCAGCTTCGTGCCCGTCACGGAGATCAGGATAGCACCCAGGGGAGCGGTCAGTACGATGCTGAAGACGCTTATTGTCTGCACAATGTTCGCCCAGTTGCGCTCATCCTCCGAAGAGTTCTCGTCCAGGTGCTTGAGGGGCACCGGTCCGAGTGCCGCCTGCACGGTGGCCTTGGCCATCCACGAGAGTCCAACGAAGAACTTCTCCTTGGTGTTGAGGCGATCGCCGAACGCAATGCCCGCCGTGGTGAAGATGCGCAGGATGGCGCCGGTGAAGATGCAGGCCGCTCCGATCGACACTGTGTGCGAGTCCAGCTCGCGAATCTTGACGGTGGCGCCGGTGATGCCGAACAGGATCGGCTCGAAGATCATCCAGAAGATCTCGAAGGCGGTGGACACCGGATTGTCCTCCACATCCCAGCCGTCCTTGCACCAAAACAGATTCGAAACAAACGCGGAGAAGACGACACCCAGCGGTCCGGCGCCCTCGAAGCCCAGCTCCTCGCTGCCATAGATGGCCATCAGGCCGCCGGTGAAGAGCAGCAGCGTCCGCAGAGGTACCACATAGGCGTCGCCCTTCTCGGGGAAAATGCGCAGCAGCGATCCCCAGACGACGCCGAAGCCCAGTCCGCCGAGGATGCAGACCGGTGCCTGGGCAATCTGGTAGCCCAGACCCTTGTCCGAAAACATCACCGTGCTGATGATACCGAAAATGGCCACCGACAGGGCATCATCGACTCCGGCCACGGCCACCACCAGTGTGGGAATACCCTTGGCCACGCCATAGCCCTTGGTGCGCAGCCGGAACAGGCAGGGCACCACAACAGCCGGCGAGACCGCTGCAATGATGGAGCCCAGCAGGAAGGCCCAGATCCAGGGCAGGTCGAGCAGGAAATGCGACATCACGGCCATAACGACCGCCTCCGCGCACCAGGGAATGATGCCCAGCTTCAGGATCGTCTTGTACACCTTCTTGAAGGCCTCCGGCTCCATCTCGAGGCCAGCTCGAGTCAGGATTATGGTCAGGGCAAACTTACGCAAGTGGGCCGTCACCTTGGAGAAGTCGCCATCGAGATTCGCCCAGCCCACGTTCTGGGGAAAGGAAAATAAATTGGAAAATTGTATTAAATATGATTAAGGAGCTGGCATTTGTGCTTTTCTCACCTGGAAGAGTATGCCCACCAGAAGCATGCCAATCAGACGCGGCAAAGTAGTCAGCGATATCAGGTAACCGCCAAAGTTGGCAGCCACAGTGAGTACGACCAGGCCGAACAGCTGCCCGCCAGGGGCTGCCGAGTCGCCAATGATCACAAAGGCCGTAACCCAGATGAGGATGCCTGAAACATGGCAAGCGATTCATTAATTTCTTGGCGAGATTTCCCTATGTTTAGCCGTAGAATAATGGTTGTTTTAGGGCCGTTTTCTACCGTCCCTGTTAAACTGCTTGACAGTTATTTGTTCGGTTTTCTGCCCTCCTAAAATTTATCCGAACGTGAAAGAATAACATAGCACTGTTAGCTTTACGATTAT
>JAEIIF010016035.1:0-11009 GCA_018874455.1 Drosophila trapezifrons | reverse complement strand
ACGTAAGTGCGAGCAAGACGACTATACGCACTTTTAATGAGAGATTAATACATTAATGTTCATAAATAGAAAGTGCGTATAGTCGTCTTGGTCGCACTTATGTAAAATCCTATGTCAAGCCTCTACGGAAAACTCTAATTAATGAAGTTTTTAATACAGGATCAAACACCATAAGCCGATAGGAAGGTCAATGACAGTTACATTTACAGACTTTTGGTAGGAAGGATAGTTTTATATTAGTAGTTTTTGAAAGTTACATTTACTGACTTTTGGTAGGAAGGATAGTTTTATATTAGTAGTTTTTGAAAGCCATACGTATTATATTAGTTGGTATTTGTTAGCTTTGCACGTGTTTTAAGGACTCGAGCTTGGGAGCTAGCTAGCATCCCTGGTTTGCTCTCATTTATGGGTTAGCGGTTAGCGGTTAACGGTTGGTTAAAGGAGCTTTGCTCACTGGCGCCGCCCAGCGGCCCACTTACTTTGCTTTCGTCTCACTCAAGTGCTCTCACCCGCTCTCACTCCCACTCTACCTAGCTGTCTCTGCCTCGCCCACAGACACACCCACAGACACAATTAAAGCTCGCAAAGCAGACACCGTCACACACACCGGCACAGGAATAAACACACACACACACCTCGGCGAACTGATGAACTGAACTTTACTGGATTCGCTTCTGCTCTGTGTCTCGCTGATTTATGTGCTTTCGTTGGCTTTTGTTTTAGCGGCGCCTTTGATTTTATTCCCGTTCAAGTGATAGCGTTTTATTTCGGATTGGTTTAGGTTTTTAGATCCGCTGCGTCCCAGGCACACGATGCTTCTGAGGCGAGCGCAGGACTTTCTCGCCAGGCTTTCGCTCTAGCCGCTCTTTTGCTCTCGCTCTCTCTTCCACTCCACATCCGCCTCCTCGCGCGTTTCTTTTCGGCAAACTGTTACAGCTCTCTGCATATGTATTTGTATATGTATACACCCCGCCCAGTTATGTAATGCGGCATCAGGAGGGTTAACAGGGGGTCGGCCAGGATATGCGAGAAATCAACTCGCACCCCTTGAAACAACACCAAAAATGAGCAGCAGGCCAGAGACCCACCCTTAGCCAAACAAGTTGTAATATTTCCTTTTGCGAAAAAATGGAAGAAAAAATAAATAAGCGCGGCGACAGAGGGTTCTATGTACAAGCGGAACTTGGCACCGCTTAAGGGTTAAACGCGCGGCATTGCCACCCCCTAAGCACGGTCGCCGTTTACATGGCTACCCTTCTCTTGTGTCTGGCAAGGCTGTTAGGGCAGCAACGCAGAGGTTTCGGGGGAGGGAGAGAGACAGCGGCTGTTGCTCGAGTCAGCCAGCGGATGTGTCGTTCGGTTCAATGAACTAGTGCGACAGAGACCAAGGGCTGCCCAAAGTGATGATCGCCTGTGGATGCGCCAGAGAGCAATTTGAGTGATTTGCATGGCCACAGAAGAGCCTCCCTATGGCAACTTATAAATCGCCCTGAGGAAAGTGTATACTAGTTTAAGCTAGTTGATTGTTCCATCTTTAACGTAAATGCTGAATATGTTTCTTTTTCTCTGGGAGTTCAAAAAAAAATAGCCATAACATTAAATTATTTTAAAGACTCAACTAAAAACAATTAATGAAATTTGCCATAAAGTTACGGAACAGTTTTAAAACAAACAGCGACTAGAGCATGAAATTATTAAACGTAACCATAAAATCAATATTATCTAGACGAATTCGATAAAAAAAAAAATACCCCCTAATATACATATTTTCATTATTTCGACTTTACTTCGTTCGCATTAGCCAAATGACACTAGTTCCGTTCCTAGCCAGTTTCGCACCTTTTCCTCTGCGCTCGAAAGAGTCAAAAGGTCAGGCACACACACATATCCATTCATCAATCCCACCCACTGGCTCGGGCCCCCTAAAACACCCACGCACGCAGACAGTGGTCTCGCTGACTCAACTATTGCCATGGCAACCGCGGACACCGCACCCTTTGAGAGCATCTCTCATCGCGTCCTGCTCGCGTGATCTCCGTTACATTCGCCTATGGCTACAAATAAGGTTCGTCTTCAAATACTCACTTGTTTTGGTTTACAGCGAGTGTGTTTCTGTGGTAGTAGTGGGGGTTGTGTTGTTGATGCTTTCGACGTTTGGTTTTCAAACGATTTTAATTAATTGCTAAGTCGTCTCTCTCTCGCTATATATCCTTCTTGGGCGGACTCCCCGAATTCCTTGCGCGCGCGCTCTCACGGCGCTGTCTTGCACTCTCGGCTCTCGCTATCGCTCTCTCTCTCTCTCTCACACTCGCCGGTGGTCCAGGACTTGTGTTTTTGTTGGTAATTGCAATCGTTTTTGTTAATAAATAAACGCTGGCGTCGCTGCCGTCTGATGGGGACAAAAACAAAACGAAAAAAGCGGTAAGTTCAATGTGTTTGCTGGTTGCATTTGTTATTTGTAGTTGTTGTTGTTGTTATGGGGGTGTTGATTGTTTGTATGCGTCTGTGTTCTTGTTCTTGTTATCGCAAATCGATTTTTATCGATTTCCCCCCTCCACCACACATCATTCATATTTCACTGGCAAAAAAAAAACACAAAATAAGAAAAAAATACATAAAAATCATTTTGTTTTTGTTTGTTATACAATTCTATTGTGTGTGAGTGGCTGCTATTTTTGCGTTATTTCGAATACCCAACAGCCAAATGCTCATTATAACAGTATCTCTCTCTATCAACTCTCTCTGTGGGCCTGCACTGATTTGTATATTGTTTTTTGTTGGTCAACGGGTGGCTAAATTGACGGAGGGCGGTGGGGGTGCCAAGTGGAGACTCTCCACACTCCTTTCCATTCCTAATACATTGTATGGCTGCCTCAGCTGCTACATACATACATACGTACATGAGGTGCGTATGTATATGTTTTTGTTAAAACACGCACACAAATCTACGTGCTCTCCGCTCTTCGACACACACACACGAGCACTTAGTATCTATAAGTCATTTGTTGTTATTCTCGTTATTGTTGGAATTAAACACGCGCTAATGTTTTTTTGTTTTTGCCTGTAGCTGCTGATTCTTGCTCTAATTTTCAAAAAACGTTTTTGAATCTACATACAGATTGTGTGTGTGTTTGTGCGACGGGTGCCGTTGGAACTGTCCTAATTTGTATTTCCGCGCGTTATTTCATTACAATTGTGTTACTACATTGTAATACTACTGCACGTGTGTGTGTTTGGCTCGTGGTGGTGTGCGTTTTGCTCTTTATGGCAACCGGCGTTTTGTTTACTGCAAATATCTGCCACCCCCTCGCTCGCTCGGTCGCCCGCACCTCACCCCCTCCTGTCGTCTAGCAAAACGTGTCCACTTCCATGGGCTAACTGTTCTCGTTTTTGTTGCTGGCTCCGTACAATGCTCCTTCCACATAAAATCGATATGTTAGCTGCGCCCTTTTTGCCACTCGCGCTCTTGCTCTAGCTCAGCTCCCTCTCTCCGTCGCTCACACACACAACAAAAACACACACAGACGCAAGCGTTTACAGATACACAGCAGAGAGGCGGCGACGGCGTCGCATTAGCAGTAGATTTTTAACACTACTATCTCCAGTCCAGCCGCCCCCCTCTTACTCCGCCCCACTTTCTTCGAGGTTTGCTGAACTTTTTCGACACCCCTGCCTTTCCACTCTTCACGCCGCTTAACGCCGAATTGCACATTGTTGTTTTGCCTATTAATATTTGTGTTTTGAATGTATAAAACTTCCACCGTACAGCACACACACGCACACCCACAAGCAAGTATAGCGAGCAGACAAAAAAAAAACAGAAAGAAATACGTTGATATACATAGAGGCACTCATATATACAACAGATATGTACATATGTGTATAATTGCACAATTATGCAGCGCGGCGCGGATCATTTGGCAGAATTGTTCAATTTCATAGCGTTTGTTGTTTGTTATTGTCGCTGTTGTTGTTGTTTTTGGTTGCACAAGTCGGAGCGGAGAGTATCCGTGGGATATTCTTACATTTTTGTGTTTGGTTTGAGATACGCTCGTTGTTTATTGTTGTTGCAGGCTCTAGGCTGAATTCTTTCTTTTACAATTAATATAGTTTGCACTACTTTCGGAAAAAAAATCAATTGGCGAATAGCACAGAGCACGAGATTTGAAAAAAAAATAAATAAATGCTATGGCGTATAGCGTAACAGTGCGCAAAAGTTACTAACAGTGCACAAAAGTTACCGTGGAGCGATGTCGAAAGTGGAAATGGAAACCAATTCAGCTTTTTCCCGTCAAATCTGGCCTTTTTCAAAGTCAAATGGCGGGAAGAACTGTTCAAAACTCACGCCACGAAGTGAATCGGATCGAAGATCTGTAGTGTACCGGCCGTGACGTCAAATTTTGAAAAAATCGAAATTTTTCGAATGGCTTGCTTGCACTCGTATTTATAGGTTTCTTCAGACCGAATAAAAGTTACAGCGTACAATTTTAGCAGTAACATTCTACATTCTACACGAGTTAACAGAGAATTGCCAAGCTAACAGAAAAGTGAGGTCAAATTTCCACGCTAACAGAAAGGTGGTGTCAAATGCGTGTCAAGTTCGGAGGAGAGAGTACAGGTAACAGCGAATTTCTCTCGTTTACAGAGGAGAGAGCACCGTCGCTAACAGGGCGAACTGAGCCGAAGGCTGCCGAATGGGGTCTCTCAAAAGCCGAGTGGTAATTCGGGCCGGTGTGTTTGTTGTTGTTTAATTTATGCTTTTGCAGAAGGAGAAGAGAGTGCAGCAGCAGTGAAATGAAACGAAAGCGACTCACATTCGGTGTCGGCGGCAGAGGCATCAGCGAAATGGGCGTAGACAGAAAACATCATTATCCGTGGGGGCGACTTAACATTAGTTCTAAAAAAAAAAAACCTTTTACCAACAAATGATATACCTTACTTGACTTATCTTGAAATAGGATGTATCTTTAGTTATACCAAAGATTTCCCCTTTTACTTCACGCATGCTGACTTGGACATCTCCTTGGGAGAAATGAAAAATACTAAAAGAAACGTCGACCCCTTTTCGCCCCTCACTACACCCCTGAAAGAAATACTCTGGGCTCTCTCTCTCCTTCTCTCTGTTTTTGTATCATAGCTCAAACAATGCTTGCCGCAACTGATCAACGGTACTATTGCTACACTTATAATTAATACATTTTGTTAGTTATTGGATAGTCATTATTTAATCGGAAGGTTTAAATCTTAAGTGAACTAGTGCAATTGGTGCTATAAATTGCCAGTATAAATGCAGCTTAGAAATGGCGGTGCGGGCAATAGAGAAAGAGCGAGTAATTGGAAAACAGCTAAAAGAAGAGCCTGGAAATGTTTGAACCCACACGCTCATTTAGGAATAGACAAAAAGTTGTATTTATTTTAAACGTTGTAATTAAATTAGTTAAAGCATTAAATTCGAATAATAATGAGAAAGTTTAAACTTGGTTTATTTGCCGGGCAAGGTTACGCCGCCTAGGGTTTTCCGTCCTCCTGCGCCTGCCTATCGCCCATCTGTCTATCGTAAGAGAGGCTATTGATCGCAAATTAAAAAATCCTAAATTTAAATCCTAATGTTACCCAGATTTCTAGGCGTTTCAACGATCTCGTTCGATGGCTTTAGGTTTCGATTTGCAAGGCGAGGTCGTCAACCGTTTTATGATGCACGCGACCATTATCCTTGCCAAATAGCCGCTGTAGCCCGCTAAGGGCTGTTTTGGCTTGCCGTTTTCGCCTCTTTTATTTTTGTTTTTTTGCACTAGGCAAAGTAAAGTAAAGCCAAGCCACCACCACCAACGCTTGGCGTTGGGGTGGTTTCGGTTTGGGTTTCCGTGCAGCATGCTTCGCCTCCGAGCACTACACTACAACCAACACCCCCTATCGAAGCCAAAAGGAGAAAGGAACTCAAACCCAAAAACCAAAAACCAGGACCCATTTTTCCAAGAGGCGGTTCAATTTCAACTGCAATCCTGTCTCGTTTCTCGTTTCCCTTCGCTTGCGTTGCGTGCGTGTGCTTAATTGCGCTTGTATTCGGCACTCGACACGCAGGATGTGTACAGCTATAGCCACCCCCTGGTTACTTCCTGTTCCTGTGCCTGTGCCATGTGCTGATTTTGTACCCTGTTCCAGTCGTCGTACCGCCGCACGCTCTGTTCCAATTTACATGGCTGCCGGCGGAATTGCGAGAATTGTAACGCCACTTTTCGCAGGATTGGGGGTGGTTTTCGTCCTTTTTTTCTGCCGTCCTCGCTGCGGCGGCAGTGGCGAGGGGTGGCTACACCACCAGCACCGGCGAAGCTTGTCCTCGCCGGAAATTCAGGCTCGGACTCCGATTCGCATTCAGACAGATCGGCGTCGCAAGTGTTGTTGAAAAGTCCGCCACACAGAAATCTGCATATGAATGATAATCCCAACCCGAAGGGAGACCTACAGTGGTGGCCAAAGTTATGGGGATTGCAGGCACAAGCTGCGAACCCCAAGGATTCTGATTCAGATTCATCGAAAACATTGCAGCCTGCAGGATTTTAAGAGGTTACATAAATAGAGGGTTGAATATATTATTATATTTATATATTTTATAACCTTATACATCATATCCCTATAAAATGTACCTTTCGAAAGGTTTATTGGGAGATTACCTCAACGGAAACGTTTAAAACAGTGGTCGGCACGGCCCTATCTCGCGGGGATAGGATATTTCTCTGCCGACGTTCTGCCCGCCCTCTGTTTACACGCACAATATGTTCAAGGCACAACAGAAAAATATAGTGCAGTCCAATTGTAATTTTGTGGCCTAATCTAGCCTTTTTGAGAGTCAAAAAGCTATTTTTATTGGCATAGCTATTTGTATGCCATATAACAGAAGCTGTTAGCTAGTTTTTGTTCGCATCCCTAGCCTTAGATCGACAATTTGTCATTCACACATATGTAAAGTTGGTCTATGAATGTGATAGTGCCCACCACTGGTTTAAAATGTATCAACATTTATTTATTATATTCAAAGAATTTAAAACTGACAAAACGTTACATTACAAAAGTACAGAAGTTGTTTGCTAATTCTTGCCCGTATTTAGGTTTAAGCTTCTAAGATACTGATAAAGGTTTTCGATTTACTTAAGCTAAATACCAGGCTAGTTACATATAATATAATATAATACAAGGGGTACATAACATACACAGCACATAATGGATCAGTAATAGCTTCCAATTAGCTGATACTCAAGTGGATTTTTGTGCCTTATCTGGAGGCATATATCTATATACTATGTAAATATTCGTATATCCATCATCATGATTAAAATGACATCAGCTTTTTTCGATTCGTTTCGCTGACGCATGACGCTTCGCTGATAGCATTTTGGTGGCCACGTGCTCCTCCTGCGTGGCGCAGCCTCTACCCCAAAACAGTAGGCAATACAATTTTGGGATCGAGAAATGGAAACCCAGCTCGGCATCAAAATCGAAAGGGTTGCCTAATCCGTTTTAGCCACGGAATAAGACAAAACATCGAAACAACAACAGGGCGTTGCAACAAAGCGGGTTTTGGAAAACAAAAAACAAAAAATAACGTAGGACCAACACAGGATTACAACAAGGCTGGGAATAAGAATGGGAGTGGAGGGCAGGGGATGATGGTCTGCCTCTGCTCTTTTTCCCGGGGCGGTGGTAACTCCGAGGGGAGGAAGTCGGAACTTGGAACTCGTTGTGCTGACTGCCCACCCTTAAGTTACGTAAGCATTACGAGACGAAAGTCCTCCTTCCCCTCCTCCTGCTGCTGCTAGGAGCCAGGAACAGGATCAAGGAGTCGCCGAGAGGGCAGGGAAAGGGAATATTGAAACTTGGTCCTTACACACTCGCGAAAATCAACAAGAAATTTTGGTTCTTCTCAGGAAATACAAAAATATGAAATAAATAGTAAACTAAGCTAATAACAAAACCTACAAGGATCATATAATGGCAGTTTCCACACAGAGGCAATCTCCTTTATCAGTATCTTTCGTTGGCATTATTATTATTAATAATATTGAGGGTTCTTTGTGGGTTTCATCTGGAGGTTTCTGAAGCATCTGGCAGCCACCCCCTTTTTCTCGGATCCTCCATTAGAATCACCATCACTTCCTAGATCTCCCACTGCTGCTGCCGCTGCTCCTCCTCCTCCTGCTGCATTTGCATAATGATCCTTAGGGCGCTTTTAACTTGGCACGTCTCACTGCACCGCACCCTCCCCGATTCCGATCAGGATCCGGATTCCGCAGCTGAGGCCACGCCACGGCACCGACAGATGCAGTTTTCCCCCGAAACTAAATAGTAATAATCATAAAAATTACCATAAGACACCGGGCTTGGGTTTTGGGAGTGCGGAGTCCAGGAGCCCAGGAGCAATGCACGATCGTTGGTAGGGAATGCAGGGACACAGGGGTGATCGCAGGACATTCGGCACTGAATCGTGGCATGTGTTTCCCCTCTCCACTGCCACGGCGTCCTTTTGGCTGCTCCTGCTCCTGCCATTGTTCTCCTCCCCGCTTGTGTTCTTGTGTTTTTGTTGCCGTTTTTCCTTTTTTCCTTTTCAGAAAATGCTCAGCATTGTCGCAGTGCAGCCTGCTCTCGTTCTACTTTAAAATTTCCCCCTGCGCCGATTTTCCGAATCGGATTCGGTTGCAGTTGCAAGGACTCGCCACCTGGCATACTAATCAGGATCACGAATGCCGTATAGCGAATGGCGAATGGCGAATGACGAATGAGGAATGGCAAGAGGTGAAGAATTTGGTATTTGGCATTTGGTTTGATCAAAAAGCAAAGTGGGGGGGCAAGAGAAAAGAATCCATCGGGGTCTGTGAAGAATTCAGTTTTGATAAAGTTTGTTCTTATGAGCCATAATCAGTCCGATCGATCCTGGCTTTGTTTTATAACAGTTGGCATATAAAGTATGTTTATAAAGTAAGTCTGTCTAAAATGGTTATTACTTATGGCTATTTAAGATCTGTGCAAGGCTCAACGGTGTCTAAGCACTCCTTAGAATAATGCTGTATCTTTACTCATCTTCCATGATCTTTAGCTCTAAGAGGGCAGGATTTTAGCCTCAAGATCAACTGAATAAGCACTATTTTTCAAGATCTTTGACCTTAACTCTGGGATGAGGCAGTACACAAGTAGTCTCCCATAGAGAGAGAATCCTCAACATATTTTAATACGCATTTCTCTAGAGGATCTTCGCCGGACCTAACCCAATCCCTGGCAGAAGTAAAGTTCAACGAAACTTGAGGTGCGATTTGGCACTCTCTCTCTCTTTGTCTTTTTAAGGATCGGTAACAGAGGGGACAGAGGATCCCTATATTATCCTCACACACACACAACTGTCCCAGTTTGTAAGACAACCCGCACTTTAAAGGCTTCTCCTCCTGCCGTGCTCCTTCGACTGGAACCCACGACTATTTGTTTACACGTCAGCTGTCTATATTATAGGATATAGCCCCATCCCCAGCGCCACTTCCATGTTCCATCCTATTGATCTCGCTCCGTGTTCTGCTTGTCATTTCAGTTTGCCTAAGGATCAGTTGGTTTACATCGGCCTGAGGGACATTGACCCCTACGAGGCGTTCATACTGAACAAAGTCGGCATACGCTACTATGCGATGGACGTGAGTACACTCTGCATTATTCTAGTTTACTTAAATATTGTCAGGCCGAAACAGCTAAGCTAACGATTTGAAATCAATTGAAAAGGTTTCCCAAAAGTATGCCATAAAATATATTCGACTTTTTGTAGCATACTTCTGGGTTGGACTTCAATTGAATTCAGACCTACAGCGTCTGGGAATCCTGAGAGTACATCAAGAACCTGTAACATATTAGCTCTGTGGGATAATAATTACCAGAAGGGAGTGACCACTTCTTTTCTCTGAGTGCAGAAACTAGAGAAAGGCTACCCTAGGTAGATATAGCCCCGATGAGATCCCTTTTTGCCCAAAACGCCCTGCACTCTCGGATCCTTTTTTCGGTTCTGTTTCGCTGGCAGTTGTTGTAAAAATTGTAAAATTCCGGTTTCTGCCCCTGCTTGGCCAGGATCTCCCCCTCGCGCAGGATCGGATGACGATCGTGCGTGACTGCCGGCGGGCATTACACACAAACACACACACACGGAGAGAGTCCTGCATCCTTCGTGTGCGTTGTAAGCTTGGGCATTCATAGGGGTTAAGAGGGACAGGACAGCCACCCCTTGCTGCCTCGAAATTCCATTCCATTCCACTGCCCCTGTTACAGGACTTCCCTCCCATTCGATCCGAACGGATCCTGGCCAGTGACAGTGGTGGTGGTGGCGGCTCTCACAGGAAACTGAATAGGGAAAACTACGAATTACGTGCCCGGCCACATCCTGCCTGGTTGGCATCCTTGTCAGCGTCAGCTCGTTGCCTTGCATTATTTATGGCTCGTGCAAAATCGACGTCCGTTGAAAAATGGTCCTAATACCCCTGCCCCGGCCCGGCCCGATTTTCGAGCCAAAGCTGCAAATTTATGATCGCTCATTAGTTCAATCGGAATCGAAATTGGAATATGCGAAAACCCAGGCGTCGGGGTGGAGGGAAATCGCCAGAGTGCGTCCCGACGATGATATTGTACAGTTGTGATAACACACAATCGATGGTTAATTGCAGGAGCCAGCAAGGTCCGACCCAAGCAGGCAGCAGGAGGCATCTACGACTTGATCAGCATCAGCAGTCGAGTCGATTCAGCCATGTCCGTTTGTCCGATGTCCTTCTGTCCGCATGAACACCTAGCTGTAGCTCTCTCACTGGCTTTTCATTGGGATTACTTTGTGGTATAGAGGGAAAAACATCGATGTTTTTCGATTTTTTATCGATTTTTGCATAGAAAAACATCGAAAACTTTGATTTTTCGCTCTACTTTGTGGAGTACTTTTAAAGGCCTCATGACACAGGGCACAAGTTTTCATTAATTAGAGGCTTCATTAGAACCTT
>JAEIIF010016029.1:0-30922 GCA_018874455.1 Drosophila trapezifrons | reverse complement strand
AATCCTATGGTTGCTGTCAAGCTTCTAATGAAAGCTCTAATTAATGAAGTTTTTAATACAGTGTCATGACACCATTAGTAAAGCTAATTGGGGTATTACTCTTGTATTTTTACAATTCAATGCAATCGGATATTTAGCTTTCCATAGCCCCAATTTAACTGAAAATTCCGATTTGGTTACCAATTTCATTACCATAAATGAACCGAGGCCCGTGGCCCGAAACCCGATCCATTCGGCAAACTGTTATGTGAGCTACTTCAGTTGTCATAAGTGTCACAATGTGCTTTGATTTACAATAATAACGGCGTCTATTAAACTTCATAATTGTACCAATAACCGAAATGCCGGACGACGACAATTCGTGAACGAAAATGTTTTGCAATCCCCATTCGGACTCGGAGTCGCTCCTAAAGAAAATCGGAGCCCGAAGCGAGTCAGGGGCTAATTGGGAACCCTGGACACGTAGCGCAAATAAAACGATGGCACAAATGAGAGCCTGCTGCAGATATAGATATAGTAAGAAATCATATGTCTCATTTCGATATTTATGCGTATGCCAGACCCATTTTTGGCGACCTAAGCAAATAGTGTGGAGATATAGGTATAAATATCTACACACCAAAAAAAAAAAAGTACAATGCTTGAGTTGATAGGAAATTGGTTTGAAATGTGCCATTGTCCAAATTCTAAGACATATGCCACAAGAATTCCTGAACTGTAACTAATTTTAATGGCTAAATATTAAATAAAGAATATAAGAGCATATCAAGAAAGAGAACTTGGGAATTCCTGCTTAATAAAAAATGTAAAGGTACAATGTCTTACAGAATTTTCAGTGAAACAAGCAAGAGACAGCAGAATTAATGCTGTGCAGTCCTTAAAAATTAATTATTTATTAACAACAAATTTAATTTTGTTAATATAAAAAAACTATCTATTTTGTTCCGTGTAATGCGTGGCTTGGCTGGAATTAAAGGCCCCAAAGCGACTGCCGGTTGGGTCATTGGCTCTTGGCGACGCGGGCCACTTTGCTCGACCCAAATCTGGCTCTAAAGTGTTGACCATAAGTGTCTGATTGTTTGTGTATCATAATACAAATCCCCTAGCCCCCGGCTACCCCGATTTCGGTGCGTAAGTACAGTAGAACCAATTATGGATTTTATAAAACAAATGCGCCTTGCATATTGATGAGCCGAGCGAGCCAGAGCCAGTGCCAGTGTTGCCCATTCCGATTTGGCTCGGTTTCGATCGCTCATCATGGCCCGCTGGCCCATAAATCTCCAAATGATTTACTTTAGTTTCGTGTGGAATTATTTGATGTCCAGCGGAAATGTGATTAAAAGCATATTTTATATTTAGTTGAGCTGATAAAGGCTGCGACGCGAACCCCTCGTGCGTGCAGTGCATGCAAATGCTGCCTTCGCAGGACGGAAGAGCTGCCAGACAAAGGAGCCCAGGAGGAGAGCTTCTTTGGACAGACGATGATCGACCCCCTGTAGCTATGAGTGTTTATGTCAACTGCAAGCCTGATGACAGCCATAATTCTGCTCACCGTGCCGGCCAGCACAGACAGATTCCAATCAGAGCCAGGCCCACAGCAAAACCTCGACCGAAAGCCACACCAGATGAGCAGCCAGTGAGCAACTGCGCTCAAGGTCCTGCCTGGGATCATATTTTCTTGGGATGTAGGGGATAATGAAGGTCTGAATAATCTGCTATTTATCAGAAATAAATTTGATTCAATCAAACTTGAAGCTTGAAGAGTTATTAGTTAAAAAACAATCCTTCAATCAGCATTATGGTTTGCAAAAACAATTTTTCTTAATTGCCAGAAATGTAATTTTATTAATTTTACATATTGAATATTCGCGTTAATATATTACTCTATTTCCTAAAATTTATAACACTAAAAGTTACTCAATTAAACTTTATATAATCCTTATTATACCGCCCAACAGACTGACTAACTCGGCATGCCCCAAATCGAAGGGTAGAGCGCACATAATAAGTGCAAAACGTCAACGCCATGGGCGCAAAATTGTTATCGCCATCATTTTCGGATATTTAGTGGCCAAGAGTGTTGTCGGCGACACTGCCGTGGCCGCTGCCCCCTCCTCAAACCCGATCCCCATGCCAATCCCAATCCCAGTCCCAGTACCATTCTCCAGTTCCCCGAAGTCCCCGCCGCAATCCGCAATCCGCAGTGTCTTCTGGGTTGGCTGGGGATTTGTGGTCACGCTACGGAAAACCGAAACGAAATTGTAGCAACGGAAGCGGCGGCGATGGTAAAAAATAAAAACAAAAATTGTCTGCAGAGAAAAACAGCTCGAGAGCAGCTCCCACGGTAGCGCGATTGGTAACTCCTTCTGGTAGAACCTTTTGCCAAAGGCCAGCCAAATTACGCGGCCGGTTTCTCATGGAAATGGAAAAACAATGAGAGCTGCCCGATTTGTGGCCCCTCTAATTTCGGGGCTCTTCCTGCTCCAGTTAAAGAGAGTTTAGAGCCACACGCAAGCCCCCGAATTAAGTCAATTAAATCGAGGCGGAGGAGCCCGGCACCGCTGACAAGTCGGTCCCAAGCCCACGGAGCATTAGCCAATGCAAGTTAAACAAATAAAAACAAATTGGTGGAATAAATCAATGCGCGGGTCCGCCGACGACCAACGCGCTCGAGTTCGATATTCGAAAATATATAGTTATGGAAAGCGCTTATGGCTCAGAGCTGCCACTGCCCAGATGCAGATAGGCGATGCAAACGAGATACAAGATACAGAATACACATGTAGCAGTCAATGACTCACTCAGCTATTGTTGCCGCGATGATTTATCTGAGCCCAAAGTAGTTGAGGCGTTGAAATTGGGCGCAAATCGAATTGTATCTGCTAGACAGAGATGATTGATATATGTATGTGTGTGCCACCCCCCAGTCGCAGTCGCAGTCATTGCTGAGGTGAGATGATCACAGTCACTGGATCAGCACTTGTTACACAAATTGGTATTGTTCTATAATTATTATTCTAAATTTAGGGGGAGTAACAGGTATAATTTTAAGGTTCTAAAAATTATATCTTTACTTTACTTTAAATATTGAACTAAATAAAGGTAATGCCAGAAAGATCATTGCTTCAAAACAACCCCAAAGAAAAATACTACCTTTAAGTAATGTACTTATTAGTGCTTTGAAAATTATATTTAAATACCTATATTAATACATAATTTTCAGTAGATATTTTCCAACTTTTCTCTACATATAAAGCAGTTAAATTTTATTTTATTAAATTAATTTCAACCATTATTTTCTCTTTCATTTTAATACTATAATAAATTCCCAATCACCTGAAAAATCCCGTGATAATGCACAGAGTTTTCAATCATCACCTCTCCAGGTTGTCAGCACTAATCTGGCAGTTATTGGCAGTTCTGCAGCGACTGCTAAAATGAAGTCGGAGCCCCAGTTCGAGACCCCGGGCCCATAAGTCACCATCGGCATCGAACGCAGCCAGACTGGCAGCAGGCAGCGGGTCTGGGCCCCCGAACCGAGCGACTCCATCTCCGCGTCAGCTGGGTTCTGCGAGTGTGTGTTCGCTCGCCCGCTTTAATTAACATATGCTAACAAGTTGGCCATGCCGCACTTTGTCACTTGCAAGAGCTCGAAACTTCAGTCCGGAGATTCAGAGCCAGAGCCAGAGCCGGCACTGGGCTCGCTCAGGGTTTGAGCTTCGGCGTCAAGAGCTCGTGGGCACTTGGTGTTGGGGGTGGGCCTAAGTGGTTTTTAAATGAAATTAATTTAAATTTTTGCCTTTGCGAAATGGAAACGTGTGGAGCCATTGCATGGCAGGCTGGCGGCAGGCAGGCATTAAATTGTAATGAGATCATTGCCATTTAATAAATTTACTCACATGTCTATTTATAAAATATTATGCCATGAACCCATAACCTAACCCAATAAATAAAGGGTGTACGATTCTAGAATGCAGCGTTGTCTTGGGGGAAGTGATTTCCATATTGTTGTCAGTCCATGATAAGTTTACAAATGCAATTAATCTGTCATTGTTAGGGAAGGTAATTTCATTGTTCCCTTTACTTTATTCATGGATTTTGTTTATATTACAATTAAATAAAATAAATACAAAGTGCAGGGGACTTGAAAAGAATTATTTCCATAAGAATATTAATATTTTATAATGTAATCTAGGGTTTTAACAGTTCTTTAATGGATGTTTAGTTTGGTAGAAGCTTAATCAAAAGACTTAGAACACAAACTTGATCACTTAGCTTTATTTAAAGTTGCCTTAAATCAAAAGACTTAGGCCACAAACCCGACTCTTTGGCCTGATAAATATTACAGATTCGTTCAATTAGAGGAGAGTTACCTCACACAGCGTGAACTACTCAAAGTCGATCCCCCCATTACAGGGGAGAGATTACGTGGTCCATCTGTCCGTCTATATGTCTACAAGTCCACAGAGATATGTACGTTCCTAGGTGCTACCGGCTAGTTCCGCTTTCAGCTGCCGTGGGGGCACTAGAAGCGGCAGCTACAGCTAATGCCGGCGATAGATAATAATAGATTTTCTCACGCTTGATATTTCAGCCACTGAATGACGTTAAACAATGTGTGCAGGCTGCGATCGGGGGATGCACGGGGGCCCGGAGTTTGAAGAGAGGTGCGGCCAAGAGAGGGGCCGGAAATCAAGCGACGTCGACGACGACGAAGGCGATTGTAAGTTTAGAAATTACGTGCGGCTGCGGGAAAAATATTAATAAGTTACAAATACGGCTAGGGCGACGCTCGGCTAATATGTCTATTGGAACTATAAAAACTAAAATGATTTGCATGATTTGGCGCAACATTTTGCAGCCACATTTCACACCTGAACCTGCCAGCCTTCGGACGTTAGACGAATGGCGTAATTATATGGTGTGGCTGCTGCAAAACATCTTCGCTAAATTACGAATTACGATTACGATTACGACTGCAACTGCGACTAGGAGTGCACATATATCGGGCTGGCCGGGGCCGGTCGCAGCTGGAATTTTGTATGCATTTATGGCACTTAGTCATGCCCAAGTGATTTGCTAAACTAGTTTAGCCGCGCAAACACAGAGCGAGTTCCCATTGGGTAATTCCGAAGCATTGCATGGCACAAAAACAATGGCAGCAGCAGCTCGAGTACCTAATATGATATTAAATGTGAACTTTGCCGCCGAGCAGCACTTGCACTCGAGCCGGATCTCTTCCCTGGCAACTAATTAAATGCACTTGCAAATTGCCGGCGACGAATCACTTATTGAGTTATTCAAATGAAATGCCAGCGATGTGCCGAGAGGAACTCGATACTTTAATTGTAATCCGAATCGTGCAAAGATGAGCCCCTCAATGGACCCGGACGGGGGGTCTCCGGGCCCCAGTCTCCGCTCCGATCTCGATGGGAACCCATGGAATTTATCAATGAGCCTGGGGTTCACGTAGGCTCGGCTATGTTTGATTCAGTTGAGATAGGTTGAGTCTATTCAATGCTATCGTAGATCACTATCTCTGGAAGGAGACTAAAGTGTAAGGAATCCATATTTATTCAAAGAGATTTCACTGGACAGGAGAATATATATTTTATATTTACATAAAGATAAGTATCATTATCCTAAATATTCACAGAAAATGTATTTATTCCTCAAAGAAGTTAGTTAAAAGAGAAAACTATCCAACCTTCAATCCACACCTCCATTTGCTAGGCAACCTAGAAAATCCCCTCAAAGGACATCGACATCTGGGGGAAATTTTCTCCCCGTCTTGAACTCTGACCAGGCCCACTAAGCGTGTAAGCAAATTTGTCAAATCGGATTATCACCCATTTTCACCCGGCCAACAAGTTTGCTTGTCCAACTATTTAGGCGAACCCATTACCAGGCGATCGCGATGGCGATGCGGGGACCCGGCGGCGGCCCCGGGGGGCAGGCACACCTGATACGAGCCAGTGCTCATCTCATGAAAAATTGTCTTCGACACCGAGAGACCTGGGCCAGCTCCGAGGCATAGCACATGGCACTCCACACAATGGGAGACCGGATCCCGGCTCTCGCCGGCATGCTGATAATTTGAGTATGCGAATAGACGGGCCGACACATGGCTATATGGCAGCTATAACTGAGGATGAGGCAGTGCCCAAGGCACACTGGCTTTGGTGCACTGAGAAAAAGCCAAGAGAATAAATATTACATAAATTATCGAAGAAGAACAAATTTCCAAGGCCCTTTAACTCCTCACCTCCTGCTCGATGGCTTCCATAGATTTTCTCCGAGTGTGGGCTTAAGATGACATACAATCATATTAAAAATGGTTGCCGTTTTATTTTTGCAGCCTTCCAGGTGACCTCTCGCCGTCCCGTCCTGTGTGGGTCTACCCACCGCATTATTAATAATGCCCGAGCCTGGGCCAGGTTGGGCTGGAGCGTTTTGACCACCGCCAAAGCGGTTTCAAATGCCGGCCCAATGCAATTTTATTAACGCAACGACAAATGATCGCTCCATGTTGAGTCGGCGGACACTGAGACGGGGACTGAGACTGAGACCGGGACCCGCAGCAAAGGCTTTGTAAGGAGACCTGGGCAGAGACCCTATTAAAATTGAAAATGTCGCGAGATCACTTATCGGACGGTAATAAAAATGGTGCTTTTAAAAAACAATTTGGCTTTCGGATGAGGCTGAAGCTGAAGCTCCAGCTGAAGCCCCGTACTATGTAGATGTAGGTTGTATTGTAATTTATATCAGCTTTGGTGCGTGGACGGAGGAGGAGGAGAGATCTTTGTGGGACTCTGTAATTCAAGCCAGTAAATATTTATGATCTGGCTAACGGGTTGCAGACAGTTTCGATTTACTTCCCGGGGTTGTGGGATCCGCTTGGGATGCTAAATGTGGCTAATTTCGGTCCAAAGTAATTAATTCAGACTCTATTCTTTTGTATTTTCATTAATAACCAGGTGTTCGATATTCGATATTTCCTTCTTAAGAAGTTCACTTCAACTTAAGAAGTTTCCCCGACCCATTGGAATACCTCCTGCTCTCTCCCCTCCCAAAGAAAGGTGCTAACTAGGGGCCGCGCAGCTGACAATCCATAAAGTAAATAGACTTGTCAAAGTTCTCCTCATTTGAATTCCCACAATGCCTGCCAAATAAAAGCTCACACAGTTCCTATAGTTCCTATAGTCCGGCCTCCATTGTTTGGAGTTTAATAAACGTCCAAATCATACTTTTGTGATGCATGTGCTAAAGACAAACGAATATGCGATGAGGGGGAGTTGGATTTGGAGTGGTGTGTGGTCTTCCAGGTGTGTCAGTGGAAAATATAGATATTAAGCACAGCTGGATTGTGGGTCTCTGAGCTAAAACTAGGCATTTTATGGGTGTTTGTGGGAGATGAAATAGAACAAATAGAACTGTGGGAATCAGCAGCTGGGCGATATTTCCACCCAAATAAGACAACTCAATATCTGGGGGATTTCTCAGGAAAGCACTGGATTGCAATCTGGAATTTCTCAAATGTTAATCTCTAACAATCCCTGGGCGGACGCCACTGACAGGGCTCGATAATTGGCATGCAACTCGGATAACTGACAGAAATCAAAGCCACACAATACAAATCAAAATGCATGCATATAATATGTTGCTGCCATATGATTAATGCCCTGCACAGGGAATAAAATCAAGATATCAAAACGGAGGGCTACTGAAATTCTTAATAAAGATAAAGATAAAGGCTGGGCAGGGCAGGAAAAGGATCTGTAAGTAGCTCTTCCTCGTTATGGAATCGAATGGGAACTGCGACGGCGACGCACTCGTGGACTCTTTTGGGCCATTCGGAATCCGGTCACGTACGGAGCGTGAGCAAACTTTAAGTTAGATTAATCGAGGCATTGATTATGTGAAGGAGAAATGTCAAAACGAAAGGATATGAGCATTTCCTTTTTTGAGTTATGATCGGTTTCCGGTTGGCTAAATATGATTTGCAGCCAGCGAGGTACGAAAATGAGCGAAATGCCCAGCCCCGAGATTTATAATGCCTTAGCTCCCAGCTCCCAGCTTATGTTTGATTTATGCCCAGGACTTCTATCCCTGACTTCCCCCTCCACTCCTTCGTCCTGGCACCACCTACTGTTTCCCAATAACAATGAGATCGATCCCGTGGTCCCTGCAGCTGCCCCTTGTCGAGTTCGCTGCTTGTCCCAACATAAAGACATAATAACCTAAATAGATCACTTGTCCGGCTCGCACCTACGAGCAAGTGTGTGGTCCTCGACCCGGCACTGGCGCCAGTTTGTCACTCTTTTTGTGGTTTACCAGTTGTGCAGGTTCCTTCGCAGTCTAAAGTCGGTTTCCAGGGAAATCATGTCGGGCTGCACCGAGTGCAGTTCGTTGCCTAAGTCTTTCGAATGTGCGTGCTGTGGGAAAATCGGGGAGAACTATAAACAATGCAATCTAAAATAGATTTATCCTGGGCAAAGAGGGAATAAAACGTATGTAATTAATTCTAAATATTAAGACCACAGGAAATTCCTGAAATATTACTTAAAATTCATCACTTCCCACATAACAAAGACATATACTCACTTGGCAAACATAAACAATAAACCAATTCAGATCAGAGGCAGAGGCAGGTTGACCAAGCCTTATTCTGTTACCGATTCCGTACAACCGTGACTCATCGCCGTGATCTCCATCATTGGCATTGTCATTGTGATTGCGGTTCATTGTCCACAAGCCCACACTCGAGGGGCTCTCGAGCCCCTGTCTCCGTTTCAGGCGCCCCTGTCTCAAGACTCTAATTGAGGCCTCTCTGGGGCAAACAAAACCGGGCAAAAATTAGCCCAGAGTTATGCAGAAGCCAAAAGAAAGAATAATATTATTCTTTTGGGGCGACCGCAATATTTTGCCCAAGTACTGCTTAAGCCTGCCCCAAAGCCACCGCGTTTACGCACAATTTTATCCCCCAAAGGTGAAAAAGAAGGCCTCCTCTTCATCGAAACGCGCCAAATGCTTGGATAAACAAATCGGTGACCGCAAAAATAAAGCTAAGAGACTCGCCAAAGAAAACAAACCGAATCAGAGTAGGGTTTGCATGCTCTTAGAATGGGTTTTCAAAATAAGAGTGTTCATGGGGATTTTGCGGATGATTAATCGCGGAATTTCTTGTGGCTTAAAGTGTGCTATAAATATGTAGATGAAATAATGCGGGGCCTTTACCTTAACACAATTGCCTGGCCGGCAGATCGATGCGATGCGATGTGATGATGATTAAAATAAAACGCTCGGCCAGTTTTCAAAAATAACTTTGACAATGCGACCGAAAAAGGGGGGGGACACCGCCTCCGGCTTAAGGCAATTAATTTCGTTAATAATTGTTCAATGTAGAGCTTTGGCAAAAGTTACTGAAGCGTCGACAATAATAATAACTTCCCCAACTTAACCCTGAAATCTATATATACCTAAGATACGTGCACGGCTATATGAGGAGCAAGTCATTAACGAGCTCTCGAACAGCTCTCGAACAATGAACAATTTCAGTTTTCTGTGTCACTGAAAATCACACAACTCGGGCCAACTCAGCCAGCTCAGCCGAGTATAGCCGGCTTGTAATTGGCGGCCCCCAGACGGGGGAAGCTCAAGATCGGAGATATATACTGCCGGGCCGGAGCCCTCAGTGCTGGCAATTGTCAAAGATTGTCAAGTTTCGGCCGCCGGGTCTGTCTCTCGGCTGCCTGGTCGTGTGCCTGAGTTTAGTGGGTGAAATTGGCTGCCTGGCTTAATGCCGCCGCCGACGACCTTCCCTCTGCGCCTAATAAATGCATAGGAAAAACCTTGCAGATACAGGTTGCATCATAAAGTATATCCCCCCTCCGCTGGCACACTTCTGGCATTGTCTCTCATTACTTCTTGCACTGTTCGAATCATTGAACTTAAGCACATGAGCATGACTGTCGCGGACGACGACTGTCAGAGTGACAAGCTCTGTACAGGCTATGGCTTCGCATATAGCTTCGGTATATCGGCATAAACACTGCCCAGAGAGACCCAGCGACGTATTCTTTTGTCTTATTGTTGAGCGCGGCGAAACTTTTCTGGGTTAATTTTCATGTTTTTCAATACAATTTTCAGCAGATTTGCTGTCAAGGCTGGAATAATTTTCCATGTCTTGACGGGGCGGCAAATTAATCAAGCACACGCATAATAAAAACAAAAGAACAAATTAGTCGGATGGCCTTCAGCAGTTTTGACGAAGGAAAAGTTCACTACCAGGTATGCTGTAGTCCTTAAAGGTAACTTAAATGCTTAATTAAGTAAAGACATATACTCTTTAAAACTTATTTTTAATCCCTTGGGTAATCCCTTCTTTCTAAGCAATTTAAGAAAGACCAAATACATAAGCCTCCCTAATATTCTGACAACCCTCACAGGCATTGATCGATTTTACATTTATTCCGTATTATTTCCCCAAGACTTCTCAGAAATCCACTGCCGGTTCTCATTAGTCTTCGCCTTGGACCAGACTGCTCGAACATGTGCTACGATTTGTCTCCGGAGCGGAAGCCCCAGCTCGACTTCCTTCCAGAAACAAAAACCCAGAGATGCATCCTCCAAAGGGTTGTGGCTCGTTGGTTGTCATTCAACAGCTGTAGGGCCGGGCCTCCGCACAATTAGAAATTATTACCCTAGATATCCGATTGTCTTAACTGATTGTCAATGGCCATAAATTTATTGAGGGACGAGTGTATGAATGGCCCGAGTGCGGCCAGAAGAAATATTAATGATAAGGCACACATGCATACGAAATCAAAGCAGGGAGACGGAGACGCAGACCTGGCTATTGGCCCCGGGCAAGTGCAGCATTTGTTGGCCAACTGCTGGCACTTTTTGTCCGCGCACTTCGATTCTTTTCCTTCTTTGTTTAACCCATCATAGACCACGGCCAAGTCATCAGCAACTCGCCTGCTGTTGACTTAGAATACTAATTCAGTTCGCTGCCCGGGCCGGATGTGGTGACATTTGGTCGAGCGCTGGCCGGGCCACATCAGCTCCTCAGTATCCACGGTGCACCAGGCACTAGCTGCTGCGAGCCCTCTCACTCCCGCCCTTGTGTCTCTTGGCCCTAACAAATATTGGTGGCAATAAAAAGCTAATAAAGAATATGGACAGGCAAATGTCTGGCCGACAAGTGTGCGGATGCCAGGGCTGGAGAATGGCTTTGGGAAATGGGTAACTCTTTGGACGGGCGTGTTATAGGAACAGGACTTTAAAATATTCCACTCAGTTTATTTTAAATAATTAGGAATCTTTGCTTTAAATTTTAAATATAAAATAGACTTGTTTATTATTCGAACTCTCTGGCGAACCTTTATTATAAAATATGTTCTGTTATTCAGTCCAATTAGATCCTTAAATACTTTGAAGAAATTCCATATACTCCTCTACTCTTTTATAGTTCCCATGGCCATATAGTATATGGCCAGAACCCTGGCATTATTGGCCCTGTCACTTGCTTTCCTTTTGTTTGCCTCGCGGGTAATGCAGCGGCGTTTAACAATTCATAAACATGGCTTGCACTGACGCCACTCGTCTCGGATTTGTCGTCGTCCCCGTCTGCTTTTTGGTTCACTTTTCAGAGCTGGGCTGCTCTGGAATGGGAGTCCAGGCCGAGTCTATCCCCTGGACGGCGATCCCGAAGGGAAGTAGTGCAGACAGGGCCGTGTTTATGTATGCAAAACTAGTTTTCTTTTTAGGGCCATGTCTGGGAATCGAATCGGAATCGAAATCGAAACCAAAGCCGCCACCGACACCAAAATTAAATGCAATACTATTTGGTCTACGGCGGCAGGCGGAGGCGGAGGTGGAGGGCACGCATTTACAGGGGCCTGGAAGACCATTTTGCGTGTTCGACAAATTTGTAGCTGCCTGTCCAGGGCCTGATCACGTTTTAATTGTACAAAAGCGACGACAACAAAATGTTTCGCTACTGTCTTCTGCAGACTGTCTTCTGTAGACTGGCGCCTACCGTGGGCTAATTAACATTGTCAAGGGGACATCGGCGGGGGCCACCACTAAAAAACGAAACTCTTAGTCCGACTGTGTTCCCATTCACACTCGCTAAACATTTTACTTTCTTAAATCGTTTTTAATTGTGTTTGTCAAATGGCAATGTGAAACCGATAGACCGCATTTGATAAGGCCTTCGCCTTGGGAAAGGAGTTCCTGCGGGGGACGGTCGGAGGTGGGAGATGGCGAGCTGGAGAAACTGGGGATTAGAGGTGGACCAAGGAGTCGTGACTCACGAATATTGTGTTCTCATATGAGAATATATTTTCAAACAGATCTCTTTTTTCATGGATCATATTATTTCTTATTTATTACTATATCAAGTGGGACTAGGAAATATCTTTATACATTTTATTTTAATAAATAAATATATTGTATTACAATTTTCATAAATTGCTAATAATAAATACCATGCTGATAACTCGAGTTATCCAAAGAATATTAAATATTTCCACGATCTATTTCTATTATATTTTATCTATTATATTTTTATTAAGGGGTTCTAGCTAACTCGAGGTCTAATCGGCTTAAAGACTCGACTATATGCCAAGATCACACATAGATCTTTGTTGTATAGTGGGTTACCAGACGCGTTTCGACCGAAACCATGCGATCTCCTCAGAGGCTTTATGCTATACGATCAACCAACCAACATTAGCGCCTATTTAAACGTGCGCGTCTCAGAATCCACAGTTGAGAATTCGTTGGTGCACTGTGCGTTGCAATTTTTAGGCAATGCTAGTGCTTGGTGGCTAGCGGGAGGGGAAGTTCTTACTTACGAGCTACGAGGGTCGCCAAATAAAAACTAATATTATAATTTATATTAAATACATATCATATTTTTCAAATTTATATCCCCCCTAAATCGTGTCACGCGCCCACCTCTAACCCCCTCCGATCGCTGGAAAGCGAGCGACTCTCAAGGGTTAGGTTACCCTAAAAGATTGTTATGCCTGGCATTTAATTGCCTTGTAAGTGAGGAGCACCGGTAGCAGCTTCTCATTGTTTCGATGTCTTCTCGATTCGCGTTGCACGCATTTCACGGGCCAATTCGAAACAACAACAGCGGCAGCGGCAGCAGCAGCATCGCCACATCGCAACATCGCCACATCAGCAGCAGCGGCGACATCGGTAGCAGCAACATCGGTAGCAGCAATATCTGTTGCAGCAATATCTGTTGCAGCGAAAACAGCGACAAGCTGCGACGCTTTTGGCATCCCGAACTTCGATATAAGAGATATCGGGTATCGACGGCGGCTACTGATTTTGCACCTGTTTAAATGCTTTCGATATTTGTGATCCCATTGATAATGGCTGGACATAAAACTAGGATGCCAGTGAAGGAGCGGGCAGCGACTTGATTGCGGAAATGAGTCCCCGATGTCCCAAGTGCCGCGATTCCAGCGAAAGAGTCGCCGCCGCCGTTGCCGCCGTTTATTGGCACGTTTCCAAGGCACGAATAAAGGCACGGACCCAGCGGATCCCATCGGATCACATCGGATCGGACCTGCAACTCTAAATTATATATAAAGCACATGTCACCGGGCACATCGCCGCATACAAATGATGGCCAAATGATGAAGTGGCCAACTTCTAGACATGCCCAGGGCACAATCGCGCCAAGGGAATGGCAGAAACGGAATGGCTAAGGGCGCGGCTCGATAGTGCGTCCGATCTGGCCGAGGCTACCATAAATTTGCGGCCAAGAAGGTCTGAGCTGAGGCCTCAGACAGCCGGAGAGGCTCGTAAACCCAATCCAAAATTAGAAGCAACTAAGGGCTCAACCCGGTAGCCCGACTGCTCTTTTTATAGACTTCTTATGAGCGGTTAGAGTTTAAATTTTCGCCACTTTACTGACAATCGTTTCCTGCATTCATGGAATACTTGATAATTCATTTTTAATGCCTTGAAATGCTTGTAATTTTTTCTAAGCCATGTCTCCGCTTTTGTCTCTGCGAGAGTTTGCGTGAATTATGCAAATGGATTTTAACCTGGCCAAGTTGAATTGCGCTCAATGGCAATTGCAATTGCAGAAGACTCGGCTGGCGAACATCATCATCGCCGTGATGGCAGCGCTATGACGATGACGGGTCCGAGGCACTTGCCCAATCCGCATCCCAATGTGTCTCAAGCAGCACTAACAGCGGCCACAAATGCACGGACACATCCACATCGGACGGGGCACTCGGACCACGGTCAATAAAGACCAAGACCAAGACCAAAGGTGGAGGATCGGAGCTCGGTCCGCGGCCAGAGACTGAGAACCGAGCATCGAGAACCAGAACAAGAGCTCTTTGATCTCCGGCCGCCGAGAGCGGGCCATTCATTGAAGTCGATTCCCTGACACCTCTGCCAGGTCCGCGTCCGCGTCTGCGTCTGCGTCCACATCCCAGCCAGCTCTCAAACGGTCTAAAAGGCCGCGGCCATTAGCCAATATAACAGCCACGCAACGTTTTGTATTTTATCATGTCTACAAAAGTCAAAAAGCCATATTACATCATAACGCAGCCGAGGGAGATGTGAGCGATGAGATGCTGATGCAGATGCTGATGCAGTTGGGAAATGGAAATGGACACGGAGATGGTGCTGGTGATGGAGGCTGACGGGGACGGGGACTGATTCGTTTCGTGCCTAAGTGGCCTTTTGGGAAAAGTGTTCTAATAACAAGCCAAAAAGGGGGAAAACAAAACTGTTTTAACTGGAAAGCGGTCAGAACGGAGTGATCGTCGGCAGGGGCGGGGGAAAATTGTTTGCATTTGTCAAATAGATCGCGGCCCAAAAAGGGTTTTTCAACTGACCGCCTTGGCAGAACGGGGGCGTGGGTCTACACAGGAAAAAACTGCCACATTTTCTTTTAAATTTGACTTACAACACAATTCTAATATAACATTATTATCTTTAATATTTCTTTCCTTGAAATGCATTTTATTTAATTTATTTATAAACCATTTACCTTAGTGCAGAAGTTTTCAATTATATTTTCCCTCACTGTATAAATACCCCCTTGACTTGACTTTACTTAACCCTGGGCGCGAGTGGTGTGAACTCGTCACGAGCTCTCCTCTGTCCATCGTCGCGTCCTTTTCAAATGGTCGGCAAACAATGCAACGCCCGCCAGAGGATTCCCCCGCCGCGGACGCCGAAGTCGTTCTAATAAGCCGACCCCGCGGACCGATCATGTTGGGCAAACAGGCCCGAGGAGGACCAAAGGCAGCCCGCCTAACGAGGCCATGAAAGGAGTTCATTGTGCGTCGCCCGGCGGTCACTTTGAGTGTCATAAAAAGAGGAACGGACGGACGGCCGGCTAAAAACTTAAAAGCCAGCAAACAAAACGCTGCTCTGCATTCTGTGCTGCCCAGCTAGAGCAGTTAATTAGAATGTGCCATGGAGGCTGGGACTCGGAGACTGCTGGGATGCTGAAAGGGTTGGGAAACAGGTACCTCAAGCTGGCAGAGATACCTGCCACAATGCCCACCATTCCATCTGTGGCCCACTCCAGAGATCGCAGAAGTGCGCTAGGCAAACAAGCTGGAACCAAAAGGCGGCTTGATTGAGTGGCCGCGGCTCTGCCTCCTCCTCCTGCCTCCTGGCGAAGGAGAAGGTTGCGAAAGCCACACAACAAATGGTCTTTATGAAAATCAAATCAAGTCATAGTCACCAGCCCCAACACCAGCTGGAGCCTAGGTACCAGTTATGGAGTCACGTCTTCAACGGCAACTGCTGCTCAATGGTGTGCAGGCCTTGGCAATATTTACCAAATGTCAATGCAAAAAGTAGAAGGTGCAATGCAGGAGAGTTGTGAAGAAAAACGATAAAATAAACCAAGGAAAAGGGCATGTGAATGGGATGAGACGAAGAGCGAATGCTCTATGGGAAAGGGAGCAGGAATAATACTAGAATCGAGTGAAAATAATTACTTGTATGAGTATTTGTCCTTAAATTATTAGATACCAATTGCCTGGATAATTATAGCAATAAGGAAAGTATACTTAATATATTTAAACACATCTTAAAATATCCTTAGCGCCTCTTTGAATGCTTTACATATTTCTATATCTATTATTCTATAAATTATAAGAAACATTAATACCAATTGCCTGGATAGTATAGGTACTTAATATACTTTAACATATCCTAATATATTCAAGAGCCTCTCTGAATGCTTTACATATTTCTACATATTTTCTTTATTGTATACATTTTTAGAAATATAAATACCAATTGCCTGGATAATTATAGTACTAAGGAAAATATACTTAATATATTTAAATACATCCTAAAATATCCAAAGAGCCTCTTTGACTGCTTTACATATTATTATATCCATTATTCTCAGTCTCCGCTATAGCTTAGACTTCCGTAAAGACTATACCTCCAACGATGGAATCCTTGAAAGTTTTCCCACCACTTTCCGATAACCCAGCTGCCTTATTTTCGCTAGGGTATGTGGCCCACCGAAAAAAATAAATAAATATCACTAAACACAGGCGCAAACGATCGCGCACGTTTGGTAATGGATCACACGATCTTTAGCTGGCGAAAGACTTGAGCTTGAGCTTGAGTCTGAGCCAAGTGCACGCTGCTCGCCGTGGCTCTGGGCCTGCATCTCTGGCTCGGGGTCTGGCTGGGTCTGGCTGGGTCTCGGCCTGACTCCGCTCCGCTCCGGGGTAAAGTGACATTGACAGTGACACTGCTCCAGCAACTGCAGAAGCACAGAGCGGAGCTCTCCGAGTGGTTCTGGGTTAATACGTGCACTAAGCGTATCAGTTAACCACACAATAACCCGGCGACCGTTCGCATAAGTGTTGCGAGCTGCTGAAGAAGCCTTAAGTGTCAGCTCAGGTGATTGCCGGTCCGAAGTGGATTCCCCCAGCTCCTCCAAGGTGGGTTGTGGGGGGAAATCGAATCGAAATCGAGGCGAGTCGAGGAGAGTCGCGTTGAGAGCCGGGAAATGGCGAGAGGAGAAGGTCGCACACGTTGCTGGCCGCGATCGAGATCCGTCCTAATGATGTCAACCCTTTCCACCAAATCCCAGCCGGCGGACAGCTGGCTCTCTGCCCCATTAGACTAATTTAACGAGCTGTAACATAAATTCCCTGTCTCCACTCCACTCGATCTTGGCCAGATGAGGAGCTCCTGCTGCGGTGGTCGCTCCTCGTACGAGTACTCGGCCCGATCGTGGGTTTTCCCACTAAAATTTTTACTTTTTGACTTCTTTACGAGCTATCAAAATCACTTGTGGCCCAGCCTCACGCAGACCTTAAATCTAATTTCGTTTTTCAAAAATAAATAAGGGTAACAAGATAAGACAAGGCACTAAAAAACCAACAACCAATAATCAGGCAACCAGATAGGCCAGTACACTCAGAGAGAAGTCGATCATAAACTCAGAGAGTCACATTCTATAGGGATATTATGGAATTTTAAAAGAAGTTGCTAGCTGGTAAGGAGCTTCTGATATATCACAATTATTATAACTTTTAGCTCCAACTTTATTTAAGATGATTTCCGTTTTTTGTACCTTAAGATCCAAGCAAGTCTGAGGCTACATTTTTCTCAGTGCAGCTACCGCGATAAGGATCAGACCAATGAGTTGATTTGAGCTCGAGTTCGTTAGGCGTTTTGTCCTCGTAAATGTTCGAGGTGCTGGCTGCACAAATTAATATTGTGGATTGTGGTGTGCGGTCCTCGGACGGTGGACTGTGGACATAGGACGAGGACCCTGGTACTCTGTGGTGGAGAGGCACGCTGTCGGGGGCCAAACACACCGTAAACGAAGACAAAAGGACATCATCAGGCGGCCAAAGGAGAACAATGGGCAAATTTGTCGTAAAGAAGCAGGCCCCAGAGAGAAAGTCAACGGAAGGATTTATGCAGCTGTAACCGTGTCTGGGTTAGGTCAAGATGCCGATGATCCTCTTCCCCGTTTCCCCATAATGATCGCCTTGCCTCCGATGATCACGATGATGATGAGGATGCTGCTGGCCCAACTTTATCGTTGGCATGCGTATGCCTGACCTGCAAGTTCACTGGACACGCATGCACCTCGAAGAGCGAAGGAGTCATTGGAAAGACCTGCAAGAGAATGCAAAAATAATAATTAATGAACGCGGGAGGTACCCTGTATTCATTAGGGAAGTTAAAGAGTTTTATTTTGTGTAATTAAAGCCAAAGGAAATGAATACTTTATGGTTTAAGTGTTGATTAAATAAATATTTGACTAGTCAGCAGACCTTTAGCCCTGCCCAATCCCCTCAACCGCATATACCCCGATCCCAGTGGTCACCAGAAATCCGAAATAAAGGAACGAAACAGATACCAGAAGACCGGATCAGGTCGTACCTTAATCGCAGCACTTTAATCGACACGCAAAGTTCGTTTAAGTTAAATAAACGTTTAAACGAGAACACGGCGCGCGAAGGGAATGGCAAAGGCAACCGAAGGCAAAAGGCAAACTCAGAGCCGGCAGAATGAGAATGGGAATGGGACTGGGACTGGGTATGGGAATGGGCCAGGAACAAGCCAACGGCATGCGCTACACGCAGAACTTGTCCGAGGAGGAGAGCCCCAGGAAGCTGGAGAAGGGTCCGAGTCGCTGGAAGAAAAAATAAACAACTGAAATCAGAATGCGTGCCCCGGCTGGGTGTGTACGAAATGTTTAAATTAAGGTGCATATCAAGTGCACCAGATCACTAATTACCAGCGCCAGCTACGGGGACTCGGCCAGGAGTCAGTCCCTTTTCGGGGCCAAGCTCCGGGATCTCGTGTGAGCCAAGCGCCCCCAAAGATGCTTTCGAAGTTCCTACAGCCGATTTCCGAGCGCGGGTTAAAGGTGGTGCCGGCGGAATCGAAATCAATAAAGATGAGCCTCCGATTGGCCATGTGCCATGTGATTTGGCCAACTCGCATTCTGCGTTCTCCCGGGCTGCATTAAGTGGGTTAATGTCTTGCTGGCTGGAAGAACAATGGAACTGTCCGTCATCCGATCGGATCTCGGGATAGCACTGAAGTGAAGTCGATACATTGTTAAGGAGGGAGAGAGTTCATCGCTGGGGTCAAGTGGGAAGTGCCACATATACCTTCTATATAGATGGCAGTTCATTAGGCGCAGATCTGACAAAAATATAACAAAAATAAATTACAGAAATAATATTAAGGAATTGAGAACCATAAAGAGGCTCTCCAGCTGTATTTACAATTTATATATCATTTTGTAAGCCACTATATTTCTCAAGATTTATTATTCAGTTAATATTTTCCATTGGTACCTGCCCCTCTCAATATGTAAACTCAAAATTCGCTTCCTCAATCCTCGGATCCTTGAGAGTTAATGATCTCTGCTGGCTCTTATGCTCAGCGGCTGGCAGCTGAAGATATTAATATCGGCTGTATGTCATAGTTTGCTTTGACTAAGAGTATTTGTCAGCGGACTGCGAGTCTGGGAACACGCCCCTTACCCTCTAGAGAAGCTCGGCAGTAATTAAGGCCGCTACCGGACGCTGAGGCAGCCGAGCCGAGCGGAGCCGAGGCATTGACTCTGTTAAGATTGCTGTGACTTGCCTTTAACAAAATTTTATGCAAATCTTTGCATAATTTCTCATTAGAAACATGTTTCCACTATAATGTGTCAATAATATTTGCGATTTTTTTCCCCATATTGTTTCTTCAATTCCATTGTCAGATTCAAATGCAAATTGGGAATTTATATATTTTTTAACGCGACGCCACTCCACTCCACTGCCACTCCGGGTGCAATTATTTAATTTAATAAACATGTTCTTATGGCGCGCGTATTATATATGTGTTGCATGCATTAATCCGAAAGCTATAACCGAAGGAACATTAGCATCGCGAACGGTGATAAATAATTAAATGCGAAAAAGTCACTTGCAGGTGCTTGGCTTGAACTATTTTTAAAGATGTGCTAAGCGCGAGTCAGCGTCTTTGTCCGCGCATCGAGTGTGTTATCGTCCCGAACTCTATTAGCAATGCATCTGTCATAGATCACCGGACACACACACTCTACACACACTCTCCCGTGGGGCCAATAAAGCATCTTGAAAGTCTTAAAATCCCGGGTCCCAGTCGATGGCGCCAGGTAACCTGATCTAGCCCGCTTGTCTGCGGACATTTTCGATGGGGCGATAGGCGCCTGCATTTTGACAGTCAATAAAATTTTGAAATGTTATACTTTTGGTCCATTTTTATGCTGAATCGATTTTATTTCCCTCCGCCTGTCCCCTTCTTCGCGTCTGTTGTTGTCTAAATGGCTTTTTGATTGGAGAGATTGGGGCGATGAGACAAATGAACCACTTTTTCAGTTTGACAGCCCAGGTGAGCCCAGAGAAAAGCAGGCGGGCAGGGAAACGAAAGACTTGGGCAACGAACTTGACGAATGATACCGATATAGTCCGAGATCGGGGTAAAGTCTTTCAAGTCAGTTGTGGGCTTTGTGCTTATCAAGGGAGTGAGTTGAACTAGTGACGTTGGGTTTATCATAAGAAAAACAAAAGACTCAGGCAACGAACTTGATTAGTCGAAGCTATCTTCTTGACAAATCGAGCTTACACATTCCTATACTTGGTTTAGGTCACTTAATTGTGATCATGATTAACTAGGGATTCGATCTGAACTAAGTTCTAAGAACTTGTGAAGAAAAAGGGAATGAAACTAAGCTTATATTTGTATTATTTTAGTAATAGTTTGTCTGGAGTTTAATTTGAATATTGTGCTTGCTATATAAAGTCATTATTACATTATTGTATTATTATTTGTGCTTGTAATTAAAACTCTTTCTTTAAAGCCTTACTCTTTACTAATATAATAATAAAATTTAATTATTTATTTCCCATTTCGACTGAGACCTACTTAAGAGTATATTGACATCGACGGCTTGGATTTATTGTACTTTATTTCGTGTGGCTCTTTTTTACTATGACTCTTTAATAAACTATAAAAATAAATTTAGAAACAATGACGACAAAACACACGTTGGAATGCGATCGTCGGGGGACAATGGCGTGCGCTGGTCACCCGCCGCCCCCGAGTGCGCTCCATCATGCATATTGATAATATGATCTCCGATCCGATCCGATTTATTGTCGCTGACGCCCCGAGACTTCTTGTGACACAGCCCCAGGGGCGAAGTCGAGCATATATATATATTTTTTGCATCCCAGACGGGGCTCGGGGAGTTGGGGCTCCTGCATAGTTCTCGTGCCTCCGACCCGTCGAACCATTCATCATCGGGCGGAGTGGATATATGGACAGTGGGGCCGTCGCCGGGCCATAAACAAAGTTCGGCTAATTAAGTGATTAAAATTCTGGCCATCAACGGGCCGTATGACTTTTGTATGTGTTAATATAAAGTTTATTATTTGAAGCAGCACGTGGTGGCACATCAACGGAGGCGTACTCTAGGCATAGGCCTAAATGCCCGCGGGGCAGCACATGTGGCATATGAAGCATATAAAGCGGCTGCGATCGACAAATATCTGTGCGTAACATTTGTGGCATTTTTAATTTACAACTCACTGTACGGCGACTGCAATGGGCAGACACAAAAAGCACTTAACGGCCGCTATATCGGTTTTATTATCGGCCATCGGCCATCGGCCATCGCCATCGCCGCGGCGATCGAGTTGCAACCGAATGTTGATTGAATTTATGCCAAAGCATTTGTTTGCCGTCTCGTTTTTGGTGTTGCCATTGACAGGCCACGCCCATTTGGCCCGTGGTTAACGAAAAGTCGAGCCAAAGACACCGCCGATCAGATAGGCCAGCCAATATGTACAGAACTTATTTTGAAACAAGAGTGGTAGCTGGAATCCCAAGTAATTTATTGGCTTTGATCCTAGGAATGTGCGGTAGCCAGCGAGCTTTGTTGACAGCTAACAGATACATCTGAAAGATAGGTTCTAACGAGGCCTTCTAGGGCGTAAAGTACTGAAGAGAGGCAAGGAGAGTCTTTTGGGAGTTTAGGTAGAACCTTTTCTAGTTTCTTCTGAAGTTAAAGAAGCTGTCTAGGATCAATAATAATACAAAGGCTGTCATTAATAATTTAATTAGAAGATTGAAAAGCACTAACCTTGATCTAAGAAGTAGTTCCTATGTAGTTCTTGATCAAACCTAATATATTTCCTTTTCAAATTCCTTTCCAGTAAATAAAATAAATTGAAAACACACCAGAGTTTTAATTTTTCATCGTTTTTATTTGTTCTTTTATAAAATTAAAAGCCAATCTAAGGAGATACACTATGGACTAAAATAGAATAAAATACTTAGACACAATTAAGATCATGCTTAGACTTAACAATTTCTATGTACAATAGCGTTTCGAGGGTGGGAGTGATTTCTAACTTACGTTTCTAGCTTCAAACTTTCCACTTTCAAGTTCGATTGCAAACAAGCTCAAAGATATTTACAATTTTTAACGTTTCATAAAAGTAATTTTTGGATCTGAGCTCAATAGGTGTGTGTACGTGTTGGTGTGTGTGTGTGTGTGTGTGTGAGGGTGTGAGGGCGATGCAACTACCTGGCCTGGGCTGTCTCCGTCTCTGTCCAGCCAAACCTGTGTGCCTCTCGCTCTCCCCTCGCTAGGTGTGAGCGAGCGCACATGAAAAATTTACATTTTCTCCAACTAACAAAAAGGCAAAAAAATTAACAACGAGCAGGGGGAATGGGCGAGTTTTTCAAGAGGGCTCCTCCCCCTTTTTTCTCCCAGTGTAGCCTAGACGCACACAAAGATGCCCCGCATGGCGCTGGCCGCGTTGTGGGCCACCGCAAAGCCTCCGAAGTGGGAGGCTTCCGCTGCGCCGCCGCCCAGCTTCTGCCGCTTCACCTCGGAGGCGGAGGAGTGCGAGTGCGAGGAGCTGCTGCTGCTGAGGCACTCGGCCTCCAGCTGGTAGAACTTCCTGCGCGGCGCCGCCTCCAGCTCCTGGTCCTCGCTGCCGCTGTCGTTGAAGCTGTGCACCGAGCTCCGCGACGTCTTCATGCTCAGATCCATGGGTCCGTCCTGGGCGGTGGCCTGCACGGGATTGGAGGCGGCAGCAAGAGCGGGTGCGGGAGCAGGAACATGAGCGGGAGCAGCTGGGGCAGGAGCACTGGTCTCTCCGCCAATGGAGCACACGGAGACCGGCGACAGGCTCTGCATCTTGGCGGCGAAGCTCAGCGGGCTGCTGGGCGTGGAGTGGAGGTGCTGCTGCTGCTGGGTGGGCGTGGCTCGGATGGCCACCGGATGCAGGAGGTGGCCGGACTGCTGGCTGTGCACGGACTGCACGTCCTCCTCCAGGCACACATCGATGGGCGACTGTCGGGCCGAGGGCGTGGACTGGGGCATGGGAGCCGCCGGATTGCTGGCCGGGCTGAAGCGGCTCTGCGACTCCACGGAGTCCACGCTCTGGCGGTGCTTGTACATCTCCTGGCGGTAGGCTGCGTCCGCCGCCGAGGCCGCTGCAGCGGCGGCACTGGCATGGTAGCCGGGGAAGAGCAGGTGCGGCGGCAGTTGGAAGGGCGACGGGTGCTGGCCCATCATGCTGAAGAAGGGCAGGGCGGCGTCGGGCAGGTAGCTCGGGTAGCCCAGCAGGGGCATGTGTGGGTGGCGCTGCTGGCTCTGGAGCTGGTGCTGCTGGCTCTGCAGCTGGTGCTGCTGCTGCTGCTGATGGTGGTGCAGATGGGCGGCCATGTCCCCAAAGCCGGGGGTGTGTGGCGAACCCACCGGCGAAGAGGCCGACGGAGCTCCGCCCACGGAGGTAGGTGGCGCCTTGCCGGCCGCTGCCGCCGCCTGCTCGTGCTCCTGGAGCAGGCAGTGGATCTTGAACCAGTTGGAGCGACGACCGTAGCGGGATCCGCCCTTGGACATGCCCACATTGTAGCACTTCCTCAGGCGACAGGCCTTGCAGGTGGTGCGGTTCTTCTTGTCAATGATGCACTTGCCCTCGTTCTTGCACTCGCTGATGGTGCTGATGTTGTTGTACGATCTCCCGAAGAAGGACTGCAATGGAGAAGATGAAGAGTAAGGGGTTAGGATTGTTGGTGAAATGGTAAGGAAAGGCCAGCAAGGGGAAGGAGAAACTCATTCAGAAGGTGATCAGTGAGGGAATTCTACCAGAAACCATTCATTACAAGAATTACATGAAAAGAACAACATTATTCGATTTATTTATAACATAAAAGAGCAGATTCAACTCTTTTTACTTTGATAAATCTATTAACATTATTTTTTGGTGAATATATTGACAATTAAGTTCTTTAAGTTACATATTGTCTATGAATCACTCTCACTTCCCATCCTCACTGTCACCTTTCTAGAATGTTTCTTCAGCACTTCCCCTAACCCTTTAGAGGTCTCTTGAAGAAGAACTTCCTCTTCTTGTATGTTCCTGGCTTGATCTCAATGAATTTTCAGGACACAACTTACCTTGCAGCCCTCGCAGGTGAAGGCGCCAAAATGGAAGCCCGCCGCCGGCTCGCCGCACACTTTGCAGGTCTGGTTCATCTGTAAGTTGAGAGATAAGTCCGGAGTTAGTAAGGGTTTAATCCAGTGGCTGTCGCGGTTTTCAGGCGGTAATCCATTGGGTCTGGGAGGACACTAACCAAGTTGAACACCATGTTGAGCACTGAGTGGGTTCGGAATAGTGTCTGATTTTTCTCACGACTGCTGAGATCTGTTCGATGGGAATGCTGCCGAGCAACTGATGCCGGGAGACGGACTGCCCAGGATATTTATAGGAAACTGCGGAAAACTCCGCAGGATGGGCGTTTTTTACGATCACAAGAGGCCCGAAAAAAACTTAAGCTGCCGGATTATGCAACCCTATGCGTTCATTTTCATTTTTTTCGCGCTGTCCAGTCATAAAACTCAGGTAGATCTCCTTTTTTAGATGAAGTCATTACGAGTGCTGCGTGGAATTTGTGTTCCCTAAAAAAATGCAAGCAGCCAGCAGTCCAGACCTTGACGTGCTCGTTCGGTCATAAAAACTCACGCCGATTTTTCCCGAGTCAAAAAATGGAAATAAACCGAATTTCGTTTATGAAAATTGCAAAAAAAAACGTACAAGAGAGGCAGGGAAATGTGGACGCGAGTTTTTCGCGGGAAACTGTAAAAAATCAAAGTAGTGCACAAGGGATCGTAAAATCGCCGACGGCCGCGACCCAAAGACAACAACAAAAACCGTGAATTGACTTCGATCTTGCAGAGAACTTACCTTCTTATGTTTTTTTTATTTTCGGCTGCGCACTGGATTTTATGGCGACTTTTTAATTGCAGCGATGCGCGATCGTTGCTGCACGTTTTCTCACTTTTGCGAGTTGATTTTTTCTCTTCAGTTTCTTGTTGTTGTTTTTTTGGGAGTCACTTTTCGATCACTGTCTTTCGATCACTGAGTTTCTCGATCTCTGATACTGATGACACTGTGGTGGTTCCGACGCACTCTCGATGTGTGTAACTGACACTTCGGCTACTGGCTGACGACTGATTTCTGGCCGGGAGATTCGACTGGCAAGAAGCGTTTCTGTGTTTCTTGTCTGTATTTCTGTGTTTACTGGCCGAACTCTTTCGGCTTATGTATTCGCACCCATACACGCTCGAGTATTACCAGTTTTCCAGCCCCAGCTCTCTGATAAATCACGGCCGAAACCACCACCTTTATGGAGAGATCAAGAGCGAGAGAGAGCCACAGCGATCGCACTCGGAGCTCGAGTGGAATCTTGAGCCGCTGTTAACGCTCTGTTAGTGCACGGAACGGACTCACTCAATTCGAGTGCGAGTGTCTCCTCTCTTTCTCGCTCGATTTCCCCGTAATCCGGCGATTTGCATTGCCCTGATATTATTCGTTATTCGGCGCTATTTATCGAAGAAACTCTCGTGCCTAAGGGCGGCTGAATTTCTCACTCGACACGCACGCACACCACCGCGAGCCATTGACTTCATTTTTAACAGTTTCTCATTTTATTTGGCTTTTTGGGCGGAGCCTTTCGGCCCGCTGGAAATCGAAATGGTTGGAGGTTCATGCGCTGGGGGCTTTGGCGCCAAAGTCCGTCGGTTCCGAGGGGTTTCAGCCTATAGCTAGGGGATTTTTAGGTACTTAATCAAAGAGCTAAAATCCGCCGGGAAATTAATTTCCCTCTGCCCTATGATTCATATTTTTATTAACTTTATTTCTCTTGTAATTTACCCAGTACAACTTAAATATCTTTGGGTAAAGCACGGGCTTGAAATATGCATAAAACAAATGGATATATCAATGAATGTCTGAGGGAGTTTTTTTTGCCGAATTCCGACGGGTCTTGGCATTTTATTTTAGATACTTTAGAGTTTTAGAGAATTTATAAAACAACATAGTTTTTCTCGGAGTAATGTTGTCCACCAAAATCATGATTTTCTATATCTGACGGACAACTCCTAACTAGAGGCATTGCCCTAGTCAAAATTGTATTAGTGAGATAAATACAAACATGATATTGTTACTCCGAAATATTTTATTTATAGTATTTTCTTCGTTCCCTGTACTGTATGTCTTGTTTTTACCTTATTTTAAAACTATCATAAACCTACATTATATAGGTATTTTAATTAGCTTTCTAATGCCCATAAAACACCATATTTAGAGTTCAATATTTCTTTATGCATTATTACCCATGAATCTTAAGTTTTAGCAAACTATATATCTTTAACTAACTAACATAATTTATTTAATTTTTACAACTTTTTATAGTAATCAAATTTAGTAAAATGTATAGCTTGTTAACTGTTTTTCCTAAACAGTATTTATTAAATAATTTATTATCTTTCTATCTATTTTACTTTCTCAATTAAACTAAATGGGTTTAACTTACCAATTTACTATAATTCATACATAATACCTTATAATATTTATATAATTAAAAGGGAATCAATATTAAACACCATTAATACCTAAATAGTTTCCTTATAATACTGCCAACTTCCACAGCATCTTCCCTTTGTCTGTGACTTGCGCAATAAACCACCGAAAATATCAATCGAATTCAATTCGGAACCCTTTCAAAAGTCAATTTCCAGACATTATTTCCCCTTTGTCCAAACCGAGAACCTTATGGTAGCACTTAACTCTTTTTATGAATATTTATTGTTGTTTTCTTCGGGGCTAAAAGGAAGTTAGGAGCTACCTGTTTAACCCCTTTATGCCCAACCCTTTTACGGAACTGCATTGTGCCGAGAGCCGAAAGGGTTGTTGGCCGACTAAGAGACCAGAACCTTGACTTTTTGACTAAGGAGTGTGGTGGCTCAAATATTTGCTAAACCATGTTTTTGGTTCCTTATTATTATTTATTTTTTAGAAAACATCGTTAGGAAAGTTCTGGGAAGATTTCCGAACTCACTTTCGATTGTTGCATCAGTGGAGTTCCTGGTAAAGGCGGGGAAAATCAGACAAAAGGCTTGTAAAAAAGTCAAAAAGTAACTAGAACCATCTCTCGGCGACCCGCCCGCTGTTTTTTGTAATCGATTCGATTTTATTGACCCTGCCTCCTTTTTTTCTCACACACCATAAAAAAAGACGCGTTTGCGAAAATTCTGTAAAAAAAAAAAAGAGAGAAAGGAAGGGAAACATTGCTGCTGAAGCGTTTTCGCGAATTTCCGCACAAGCCAAATGGGTAATTTTCCCGAGTAATTAGTTAGCCCGAAAGGAGAGGAAAAAATAAGGACAATGTGACTTTAATCCGGTTTAATCCCCGGCTTAAGTTTTTTGCCGGCCGGCAGCGCGCTGGGCACCTTTGAGAAACGAAAAACGAGCGAAAAAACAGTGAAGAAAGAAAAAACCGAGTGCCGAGTGTCGCGTCCGCGTCCGCCGTCATAATTATGATCCTAGGATAATCTGCAGCTTAGGTAAGCTGATCCCGCGATTAGGTAACGAAATCGCTGGCTTAGGTACCCACAAGAATTGGCCTAAAAAACTCGGCCCGCAGTCGGCCGGCGGCGGCTGTGTTTTCGGGCCGCGGCGAGTCGTAAAGTCCGACCTGGTCGTAACCATAAAAAGTCGAGCAGCCGACTGGCCGTAACCCGAGCCAATGCAGAGCACCCAGAACCACCCATCCGCCGTCCACCCATCCACACTTTTTTAAGTGGAAAAGGATAAAACGGCGGTCTTTTCGCATATGGTTTTTGCCAGGACCTCCGCCTTGACCCTTATATAAAAAAGTCAATTGCCGACGACGGGTGAGTTGCGTAAAAAACAACAGAATTTCGCGGGAAAACGCCTCAAGGTCGCCGTTCCAGGAGGCAAAAAATGGTTGATCGCTAAAAAAACACAATAAAAAAATAAATAAAAAAGTAACGCACAGTTCTGCGCTGACTTTTTGACTTTTCAACTTTACTTAATTGCCCGAATGTCGTAAAAAAAAAAGTCGAGAAGCTGACGGAAGTGCCAGCTACTAAATTGCGCCTAGGTAACCCCTTCGCGCGGATCTGCGGATATGTCAGCCTCAAAATGTCAGGGGAGCTCGCTGGCCGTTCGCATTTACATAGATTTGATTGCATCATTTTGGCCAAATGACTGTATAACCAGCACATATCAATCAAATCGACCCCGGACCGATAGCGAGACTCCGGCCGAACTTGTTCGGATTCAGTATCTTTTTTCCTCGGACTCGTGTTCGCTCTCAAAAGTAATTTGCATATTTTTGATTTAACAGCTCGGACTTAGCCATTCTGCTTTTGGCCATCATTGTTATTGTAATTATGCGCGGCAATTTGCATTTTGCGATACGAGTATGTATATCGATGTCCTACACACGAGAGCTGGTCTTTCTGGCCCAGTCTGGCCCAGGCCAGGTCTAAGATAAGATTAGGCCCGTGTCTGGCTGGATTCCGCTAAATACTTTATGGCTAACATTACAATTAGTAAATTAATGGCTAGCAGGCCACAGATTTAGGCATAATGCCGCCGATAAACCAATGAATCACATCGCGTTGGATAACAACGGAATTGAGCCGCCGATTGAGATGTATTCATTATCTCCGATGACTGTTCAGGTTTCATTTTATTGTAAAAATAGCGTTGATGACCGGCCACGTAAGGCTCTGAGCTCGACTCCTCGTTATATAAAGAACGAAGGCGGAAAATATTTATCGTTTACAACAGAATTTCTATCTCACTTGGGGCGTAAATTGAGAATTGTTCGGACTAAGCACTATTATTATGTGGACTTCTAAGAATTCAAAGTAAAATTAAACCTTAGTGTCCACATATAATTAAGGAAATTAATTCACGATTTCATACCATACGCTTATAAAATATTGCCGCCTGTTATTCTAATATATTTATTTGCGAAAAATTAGAATTCATCTCAGAGAAAAGTCAATAGAACTTGTTTCGCCAATTTCTCATGGCTTCTGGAGGATATGTCTTTGATATGTTGTTGGTTCGGTTTCGGCTGACAAATGTCTCCTGTTTAATTGTGTTTCGGTAATGTCTTCATTACGCTTTCGTTGTTCCTCTCTCTCGCCTAAAAAAATATAAAACTCGTTCCGATGGCTTAGCGTTCTTCTCGCATTTGATATATGGCCAGCGTTTATTGATTCTCGCGGCGGGAACTCGGCTTCGCAGTGGCTTATCACTCGGATCGGACAATTGATATTGTATTGGAATTATGAAATTATGCAAATTCCGAAATATGATTATTGATGGCGAACAAAGGCCGGCGGAAAGGGGTTGAAATGGCAGCTAAGACATTTGGCAAATATGAGATTTATAATCGAGTGTGACAGCATAAATAATAATTACGCTACAATTATGACAGCGGCGGAATATTGGTGCGATATCGAGCTAAGCCTTTGAACAAATCTTTTCCTGGGACTTCCTGTAATATATCTCAATTCTCCATGATAAAATTTTTTTTATATAAACATTTTTCTGTACATCTAATAGACATAGGATTTGAAATAATTATTATCCTACCAGCAAGGACTTCGAACAAGCAGTTTCTGTACGAGTTCCATTTAAGCCTTTGGCCAAATCTCAGAGTTTCCCGTTGGAGTTTCCCTGAGGCTTCTGTCTGGCTGTGGACCAACGCCAAACTTCCCACGGATCACCAGCGAGAGATTGGCCAGATCGCTAACGATATGTTAATGTTGCTCGGAGCCAGTTCCACTGCCAGTACCAGGGCCAGGGCCAGTACCCACATGTTTGAGATTAGAGACTCTGCTCCGGGACTGGGACTGGGCAAAACCAACTAGCGGAAGTTGAGGCTGCGGTTTGGCAATCGAATTTCCAGGCCGGGCGGGAAATGCGGTGAATTTTCCAAAGCGCTTCGCGGTTTTTCACACACATCGCTCTCCCTGGGCTGATCTCAATTAAATCCGCTGGCCGGCGACTCGGGGACTTGTTTGATCGGATCCTGGCTTTGGAATTTTTGCAAATTGCACAAGTTGCCGGGACGCTGGCCGCAGGATGCAGGAACCACCCCGGCTGACTGCCTGGCAAAACACGGAGCCGTAAGCCTGGCCTAATGCTCGATAATCTATCTAAGCCGCAAGCAAGTTAAGCTAACTGGGAAAAAACGCCGTCAATGGACGGCCTGGCGGGGAATTCCCCGTCTTCACTGAGCATCTTGATCGATCCTGCCAGATCGGTGTTACTACGAACCGAGATAAGCCAACATGACTTTGGTTATACCCGAAAGCCGGAGTTGGCTGGTTCTACAAGATCATAATTATCTCGTGGCATCATTGAGCTGGAAACAAAAAATAATCGGGCAATTCTGCGGAAGTATTGTTTTCTCAAAAAGTAATTACGCAACTTTGCACTATAGGCTGGATGACCACTTTTTGTGGCCTAAATTAATAACTCCAAAACAAAAC